>VYZM01016708.1:645101-807932 GCA_013398915.1 Dromas ardeola
AAGTGAATACTTCAAGCAGCCAAATTAAACAAGACACAATGGGGGCCAACTTTGCCTCCTAGGCATTTCATGAGCCCACACCCCAGAGTTCAGGGGGTGCTGGGGGGGGAACCATGTGTCCCTCCAGGTCTTATTTAACTTGGCCATGTGTAAGGAACTTTAACTCTTTTGTGACTTGCGTGTTTCTACAGCACTCGCATGTTCCCATTTTTTTTTCTTTATTTCTGTGTGCTTTTTGTTGGATGAGTTTTAAATCCTTTTGAAGACAAATAATTTCTTTCTATTTAGAAAAATAATCAATGGAGGCAAAGCGTAAAGTCATTTCGGTCATAGTATCTTGGAGGAAAATAGATACAGTATTTTGGAAAGAATTTGAAATGAAAACACAAAGCCTGAGGGGATTTAAATGTAGAAAACCAAAAATTCAGTCTCGCCCCCTCTTTTCCCTCCCCCTATTCATGAGGTCACCATTTCTCATCTCACAGACTATGGCATCTTGCCGGGATCCTGAGGCAGCCACCAGAAAAAGTGTTCTTGCTCCTGCGAGCACAAAGCAGGATGAAACTGGCCAAGAGAAAATAATCACAGTGGTTTCTCGAAGCTATAAAGAGAGACACTTTGTAGAACCAGCAAGAAAAAGATGTCCAGAAAATGCAGGCAACCTCTCTTGTCCCCTCAAAAATTTGGTGCATACGCATTTGAGAAAAAGGAGACTAGATGAAAATGTGCGAAGTAGCGAATGTGCACTGAAATTCAGCATTGTTGCTTGTAAAGAGCTTGATTGTAATGGAATTGTGTGTGCCTGCGTGCGTGTGTGCGGGTACAAAGGATGAGATGCAGGAGGGGGTCCCTGCACATGCAGGACGAGGCAGACCTCAGTTCAACAAGCTTAACTTTAATCCTGCTTGCAAGAACTCTGCTGCAGCAGGCTGGGTCTCTGAAGAGGGAAGGGTGACACCGTTGACATCTCAGCTCTACTGCTGCTCCTGCGGCAAATGACTTTTCTCCCAGCGTTACTTGCACTGCCTCTGCTCAGACCTCAGGAGGTGGACCTTTGTTCATCCCTGGCCTGGTGTAAGCAGCACCTGAGCTTTGCATCTCATGTAACTCTCGGCCCACCTGGAGAGGAAGTGATCACTCTCTGACACTGCATTGGCCTTGTTTAGCTACAGATATTTCCCCTTTCTAATAAATTGTGACCCATTTGGGGGCAAATCAAGAGCATGAAGGGAGTAGGGATCGTGAATATTCCTTTCCCCTTGCAGATTTCTCTGCAGAAAGACCCTGCGAACTCGAAGGACCTCCTGGCTGTATCGATGGCTCCTACTTGCTTTGTCACAACTCAGAATCATGGAGTATCTTGAGATGGAAAGGAAAGGATCATCACGTCCAACTCCCTGCTCCTCTCAGGACTACCTAAAACTAAACCATATGGCTAAGAGCATTGTCCAGATGCTCCTTGAACTCTGACAGGCTTGGTTCCCTGGGGAGCCTGTTCTAGTGACCAACCACCCTCTCAGTGAAGCACCTTTTCCTAACGTCCAATCTAAACTTCCTCTGATGCAGCTTCATACCATTTCAATAAGAGTAGAGCGGTAAACAAATATGTTAACAGACACTGCTCACATTTAAAATTTAACAGTTAAAGCAGCAATCTGCTGGTCCCTGGTGTTCATTTCAGATTCTAAAAGCTGTCCAACTACACTTACCATAGAATCATAGAATAGTTTGGGTTGGAAGGGACCTTTTAAAGGTCATCTAGTCCAACCCCTCCCCCCTGCAGTGAGCCGGAACATCTTCAACTAGCTCAGGTTGTTCAGAGCCTCATCCAACCTGACCTTGAATGTTTGCAGGGATGGGGCATCTACCACCTCTCTGGGCAACCTGTTTCAATGTCTCACCACCCTCATTGTAAAAAAATTCTTCCTTGTGTCTAGTCTAAGTCTGCCGTCTTTTAGTTTAAAACCATTACCCCTTGTCCTATTGCAACAAGCCCTGCTAAAACATTTGTTCCCATCTGTCTTATCAGCCCACTTTAAGGCTTGATTGAAAGGCTGCAATAAGGTCTCCCTGGAGCCTTCTCTTCTTCAGGCTGAACAACCCCAACTCTCTCAGCTGTTCCTCACAGGAGAGGTGCTGCAGCCCTCTGATGACTCAACTCAACTTCTGGAACAGCAGTGGCAAAGTGAATGCCCTGACTCTTACCAAAGTCAGGCTGCAGCACAATTATTGTCGGTGTACATTTCTGAGTTATTTTGTTGCTACTTAAGTCTAATGTGGACTTGAGTTGAAGATCCAGTTCAAAACTGTGTCATCTTGACAATTTCTCTAATGCAAGAAAGAAAGTAAACTTATTACGAAGAAAAAATTGTGCCCGTTAGAGGGACAGATTTGTTTGTTGAATTTTGTCTCTGGATCTGAATTGTCTCCCAAGAAAACTGACAGCATTAAGGGTGTGGAGTCAGTTTGGCTAGATGGGATAATCATCTGAAATAGCGGAAAGTGTTAAACACACGCTCAGCATCTAGGACATTCCTGATATTCTGTCCATACTAATATGGATGTCCATATGCCGAAGCCTGCATCCAAAGTCTTCAGCTCAGTCTTCAGTCTTCAGCAGTCTTCACCTGCTGCCCATGGGCATTAGTCAGCTACCATTGAGAAGCACTGCTCCTGTCTGTACACCCGCAAAGCTCTGTCTAAAAACCACCATTCAGTGATTTACTACCATGCTGACTTTGTTGCTCAGGATAAGACAAGCTCGAGCTGTACCTGACAGGACTTCCAGCCTACCATGGCGTTTATCACGTAATTCAGTATAATGTTAGAAAAGGTCCTCTTAATTTTCCTTTCCAGTCTGAAAGCCTCCACCAGCCACGTTCTTCTCTGGTCCCTAAGAGCAAGCAGGTGTTTATTTCTGTGGAATGCCATGCAGCACCTTGGCTTGAAGCTCTCCCATACACCTACTGGACATACACTGGGATTGTTATCCAGGTCTGCAGTTGTCCCCAGTTTCCTTTTGTCTGAAAGCCAAATCATCTAGAATTTATTCTTTTCTTGTCTTCTGCTGCTACTTTTGTCCTGGATCAGATGGAGCTCCTCAGTCTTGTAGTGATAGTTATTTTCCTTACACCACTTGCAGGAATGTAGGGATGAGCGCAGAGTGTCTGGCTCTGACACTGATAGATCTCACACTGCTCCCAGGGAGATGCCCAAATGTTACAAAGATGAACCATATGGGCAGCCCCAGCACTTGAGGCCATTAATAGGAATTTTTAAACAACTGTGATTGATGGGGCAGCTCTTACAAGTCTGAGATCAATGAAAATGCAACTTGATCTTTTGAACCCAACTCCTTAATTTTTTTGTTCCTTTTTCTGCAGAGAAACCCATAAAACCATTTCTGTGCAGACAAAAGCTGTCTGGGACACTTCATGTGGATTTGTCATGCATTTTCCTTTTGCTCCCTCCTCCGCCCCGTTTGCAGTTTCACATGTAGCTTGGTTTTGAGTCTTCCTCTGTGATTTGTACAGTCACTTCAAGATCAGCTTTTTCTATATTTGTGATTGGACATTGCCTTGAGGATATTTTTTGAGACTCATTATTTTTAATTTCTTTTCAACTTAATTAATTCACCTCTCATTTTAACCTGGATGCCAGGGAGAAAAAAGTGTTAAGAAAAAAGAAAAGCAAAC
This sequence comes from Dromas ardeola, assembly GCA_013398915.1. Taxonomy (NCBI): domain Eukaryota; kingdom Metazoa; phylum Chordata; class Aves; order Charadriiformes; family Dromadidae; genus Dromas; species Dromas ardeola. Next base: position 648,797 of record VYZM01016708.1, read on the forward strand.
GTCCTCAAGCACAGAGGAAAGGCTGAAAAACCTTCAGGGGAAACCAGGGAGCCCAAGAAGAGAACAAGAGAGAGGACCATGTCTAATGAGTCTTGAATTATCCAATATTGATATTTTTCCCTCAGGATCTGCTGACACAAATCAACAGTATCCAAAACAGCCCAATCTTCCAACATTTTCTGTCAGACTCTTTACCAACAGAGCAGTCGCTCCCAGAAACTTTGGATGGAGCCAGTCCTCAACAAAGATGTCAATAGTCTTCCACCAGCTGGATGCTCCTGGAAATGAAAGCTTCTAAGAGGCTGGCAGGCCACTTCTAGCTGGAGGAGAATGAGCCTAGAAAGGCAGAGGGAAGGGGAAACTTCTTAGAAAGCCAGGCAGGTAATTAGGAGAGCCTGAGGAGCAGGGGCAGGGAGTGAGAGCGACATGGAGAGCTGTAGTTAGCTAAGGTCACAGCCTGGGGACACACAAGAGAGTCCAAGGTGCAGGAGGGAAGAGGCCAAAAGCTATGCACGTGACATGGGTGAGCTTGAGGGAACACAGCGAAACATGAGGCATAGCAAGAAGAGAGAGCAGAGTGAGGATGTGAATGTCAAAGGGCTGCAGAGGAGAGGAGGGGAGCACAGCAGTAAGGCAAATTGTGAGAAGGGCAAGGGAAGAGCCTTGGAGAGGTTGGGAGGGATGCAGTGGGAGAGGGGGGAGAAATGGAGAGACAAACAGCAACTCTTCCCTCTCCAGGAAGGGGAAGAGCAGGAAACGGAGCCCATGTTTTATGTAGGATTGACAGCTGTATGTTGAACTTGAAATAAATGCGTATAAGTCAAGAGTTGGGAAAATGTCCCTTTGGGCACTAAAATGAAGAAATAAGTGAAACAAATGAAAGCCACGTGTTTAGTTACATGGTGCTTAAACCAATGTCAGTGCAAAGGGGATCTGGAGGAGGAGTTTCAGGGGTGGTATTCACCCTTGGATTAGTAGTGCCTGGGGTGGGATATCTTCCCTTCCCTTGACTAGCTGTGGGCTCAAACAACTCAGTGCATGGCTCAAGGCAGATAAGTTTTAGCAGAGTTTTGGGACGGGCTATGCATAACAGGCTTCCAGGAAGGGTGAGGATCTTCACAGAAATCCTGTTTGAATGCATTTTCTAGACCACACCAAACCTTAATGGAGTAACGCTTTATTAAAAGTGGGGAGGACTTTTTTGCTACCCCTTCCCACTTGACTGCTCAGCATAGGGTTGGGCACACTTACCAGCTGGTTGTGACAAATGGCAACAAAGGGGAGCAGTGGTGGTGGAGGATGCAATGCAGTCCCTCGGAGCTATACAGCACTTCCAAAACGGTGTGAATCACCATTCCTGCCTTTCTTTGCGGCTGTTGGTGTAAGGTTCAGCTAAGAGAGAAATGGAGAGGTGGAAAGAACTGGTTGAGAATGGCGTGAGTCCAGGAGCTGGGAGTATTCAGCCTGCTTCAGTTGCAGGCTTAGCCCACCCTGGCTCATGCTGCTTCCCTGCCCTTGGCCACGATTGTCAGGGAGCAAGTCTGGGTTCAGAGCACACAGACAACTCAGAAAAAAAGTTACTGAGGGCACTGATGGGATTGGGAGCGCCCAGCTCTTCACCACCTATCAAAAGCACAAAGAAAACTGAGGGTGTTCCCAGGACCCAGCGACACAGTTCAGCTCCAGACAGATGGTCACCAAAGTAATCTGGGAACTTACAGTATGTGACAAAATTTCCAGCGTAGGCAGGCTTTCTCCAGAGATCTGTGTCTCTATTGTGAGGGAAAGAGTCAAATCTTTCCTCTGAAGAACACCTGTGATTCTCCCTTACATTATCAGGTTTCCAAAACTAGTCCCTCCAGGACGTGGTCCTGGACAGGCAGAAGGAAGGGTGGCTACAGCTGCAGGGTGGGAATGATGCGTCCAGCACACTCCTCTGGAGCTCTCACCCACTCCTGGGAGAAGGGTAAGCAACTGCTAAGCAATGGAAAGTGCTTGTGCACTCTCCAGACCTCAAGCACCCAAAAGTGTTCAAGCACTTTGATACCATCTAGCCATGGGCACAGATCCAGTTGCAGCTGTATGCAAACTGGAAACTTTAATCTTCAAACAAGCCCTTCAGTGGTGTCACACACATTGTCCACAATGTGGACGACCTCCAGGGCCTCACCAGGCTCTTTTGGAGCACCCATATCTCTGGTTTGCAGTTCATACGTGACAATGTGGTGTCCCCAGAGTTGCACTCACGCTAGACAGGTTTTTCCATTAAAAGCCTTAACATTTGCAAAATGCAACACTCCCTCAATAAAAATATTACACTCGTTTAGCTGATGGTAATGACTCAGACATGCCTTAAGCTCCAGAGTGTGCCAGCAACAATGCTACTAACCTGAGTGGTTTGGACTTTACAGTCTTTTCTTTGTAACTAATACATGTGATTAACATTTTCCTTTAAAATGGTCAGTGCAGCAGTGAGACATACCAGGCTGGCAGTGTTAAAAATTGGAGCTGTGTCCCCAAAGAGCAGATGTAGGCTGACAAAAGACAGGGCCAACTTCTCACACCCACACAGGGCTCTGGCCACACAGCTTGGCCTCACACCCAGCTTGGAGTGACAGCTTCAAGAAGTGAATGGCGAGCTCAGTCACCACGGCTTTTTCTCAGACGCTGGCTGCAATTACCCAGGCTGCCAAAAGCCACAAGAAGGCAGCCAGATAGCATCACCGCACGCTGGCAGGGTTTGTCTCTTACGAGCATCTACCGACTGGAAGCCCTTTCATTGCCATCCCCCCACTTTTCTAGGTCAACTGCGGCACAGGGATGAGCTTTAACAGGACTCCCAAAACAACCATCCATTGACCTAACTCACCTCCCCTTGCAGACAGTTCCTCATCTGGGCACTACTCGAACCAGGTGAGTGTTTGCTTCATTGAAATAGCCGCCTGGTCTTATACAGTCTCTGCGACTGGTCACATTTAGCTTTTCCCCACCGTGAGCATTAGGGAAAGACTAAATGGTTGCAGGGAAGTTCCTTTCACCCTTGCTGTCTCTGAACCTCTGCTTTTTTCTTTCTTTCCTACCTTCTGTTCTGTTTTTAAAACTTCCTTTAAACTGAGGCTGACTCTCCTACTTATAGTCACTGCTCTGGAGCTCAGTCAGCCTTGTTGATCCCTGCTGCAAGTGACAACACTTCTCACTGTCTTTTATATATCAGCTTAACAGCCTGATAACAACTGGGCAGAACTGGATATTCCTGGCACTATGTGCGTGCACTGTGCAAGGCTTGTAGTACAGCCCTAGTTATATTTTGCTGGCTCTTGCTCTTGAACTGTTACCTTCTGATTGCTTGAAAATGACTCATGAGGTTCATATGGTCCAAATTAAGTGAATGGCTGGACACTCATGGTGCTGCAGATTACTTAAAGGATTTTAGGCAGAATCTTAATATTTCATTGTATGCCTGCAAAATCATGAGATTTTTTAGTAGGAAGCAAAATGCAAATTTTGCAAACTACAGAATTGTTTCGTCAGCTGAAGATCTGAACCCTACTTCCATGCTCATTTAATACATTTTGTAGCGCGCTATGGTTAATGCAGCCGTAAAGCAACGCTGTTACGGAAACTTTCAGTCTCTCAAGGGCACTTCTCCACTTTTGTGCACTAGTTCAATGCTAGAATTCTTCTCCATATCAGGTGTTTCTTTTAAAAACATAGTAAGCATCTATGGGACATTTCCATTATCTTGGGTTGTATGTGTATACAAATACCCATCTTGAGCCCTGCCTGGCAGAGCGATCTCTACTGTCAGCAGTTCTTTTCCAAGCCATCCTAAGAATTTATCTCCAAACTCTACCCCAGTCTCAGCCTCCCCACACCTGCAGCGCTGGCCCTGCACTCCTGGTCCACCTGCTCTGCTCCTCATCACCAAAGCAATGCTTGAGCATTTTCCAGAGCACATTTGTTGATGTGAATTGCTGAAGAATAGGCAAATACTGCTCCTGGTGTGCAAACTGTTACTGCACTCAACAACACTTTCCCAGAGCTGCTGCTAAGCTTACTCTTACTCTGCATTTGACAAGCATGTAGGTGAGACTCAAAAAGCTGAAAGGACAAAAGTCGTGGCTTCTCTATTCTCCATTACCCTGAAAACCTGACCTACCTACTGTTTTGGGGAGCTGTTCTGTCGGTCTGGAAGTCACTCTTGCACCCCAGAATTTGCTGTGGAAAAAAAATGTACCCATCCTTAAATTTTAATTCTTTATGCTTGGGTGCCCAGCATTCCCAAAGGGTGTTCAAAATGCCTTGAGCACTTGGACAGTCCTTTTTAAATTTTAGCAAAGGCTGGAGGGCTTGCCAGTGGTTTTGCTTCCCCAGCATGAGCCAAACATGCCTGCCAGATTTCTCAAGAGGGGATGTAAGATTTTCCAATTTCTAAATAGGCCAATGAAGCATAAAAATATCGAAACATAAAATGAATGTGTTTTATGAAAGGATTCTCTGTTGTCAAGGAAGGAGGGCTGGCAAACACCTGAGGGCGCCGGGAACTTTTCTCCTCTGTGACCTGAGGCTCTCGGGAAATGACCTTTACCAGCCTGGAGGTGCAGGAATGCGGTGGTGCCAAACTTCCCCTCCGCATGTTGTGGGCAACTGAATGGAAAAACCTGTAAATATTGCAGAATGTCGTGAATTGTTAGTAGTATTACTATGTCTTTAGATAGAAGCGTGTACTGTGCATTTTATTCTCTGTAACTCTCTTTTCATAACAGTTAACTACTGTCTAACAAGGAAAGAAAAGTCAGAGGTTTCATGCTTACAGGAAGTATATAGTGTCGATGGATTTGCATAGTATTTAGAAGAGTTAGAGTTACATTGCAGTGACGCAGTTCTACAGCACTTGCTAATTCCCTCTTCTCCCCAAATACTTCCTCCTGGCTCCCGCTCTTGTTTGTTTGAACATACCCAGTCTCTTATTCCTCTCTCCACGCGCTGTGCAGTTACCGGACAATTGCAGTTTAACATATTAACGCTGCATTTAATACCCTGCAGCAGATCTCAGGCTGACAGTGCGTCCAGATGGGGGTCCTCTGCCCTGTTCCACAGGCACCAAACATGGTCATCCAGACTCTCCGAATGGGAACCCAGACATCTATCTCTTGCTGTTTCTTTCCATCTTCCTTTCTGTATCAAAATATTGCTCTCCATTCATGCATCTATTCCAGCAACTGCAGTAAACCAGGTCTTAAAATCCCACTTGATTGCCTACCAGAGCAGAACGTGAAGCGTTCCCAGGAGAGTTTGTGCGATGGTGATCTCCACGTCAGAGGCAAGCTTTATATTTGTCGGATTTCTGTCCAGAGTTCAGGTTTCACATAGATACTGCCCCATCCTTACAGACATGTGGCAGCTTGTTACTCTGCAAAATGCCTGACCAGAAGTAGCAGAGCTGTTGTACCATCTTCAGCTCTGACTCTGGTAAAGGGGAAAGCCCCCCATGAACCATCTAACAGCATTTCCAGTGACCCTGGAAAACTCCCTGGAAATGCCCTTTCCTTGTTGCACCTTGAGAGCTGGTTTCAATTGCCCTCCTTTCGTGGCAAATGGGGGTAGAGGTGGTGACATCAGGCCCTTCTTGGCAGCTCCCTTTTCACAAGGAAGCATGCATTCAATTAGAGGATTTTAATTAAAATACTTTTCTGTAGCATCCTGTTTCCAGGCCCTGCTGTAAATTTAACTTGACGTTCTCTCATTTAACAGGTGGGTGAGATTATTCTGAGCGCTGCCAGATGGAAGAAAGCAGAAACAGGGCTGGCTGTTGAGACAGAAGAATGAAGAGAGGAAGAGAGAGAGCAAAAGCAAGGAGCGGGACAGATATCTGCTGCATATCTGTCAATATTTACTACGCAACATGCTATCACTTTCTGTGATGGTTCCTCATTGCCATATGCACGCGACTTCTTAAATTTCTTTTGAAGGATAAAAGTGGCAAATCCAGGATCAACACAGTTGCATTTGATTTCCTTTCCTTTTGGACTGGAGCAGTTCGGGAATAACCAACAAATGGCAATTGATGCAAAATTCAAAGTACCGTCATCCTACCCTCAAAAAAGAAAAAACCCACCCTTTAACCAGGAAGACGGGAAACAGAGTAACAGCTGTGGGGCTGCAGAGGTAGCCATGGGAGTGGGCAGTTCACTAGCGGTCCCTTCTGCTGCTGCAGCTGCGTCAGCACCAGCTTCCAGATGCAACGGGTTAAAGGATATGGGAGAGAAGAGATTGTTTCCAAGAGGTTAAAACTCAGCAGCTAGCAGGAGCAAGGATGAGGAATGTGGAAAGCTTCCAGCTGGGAGTCTGTGAGGTAGAAAGACTGGAGACAAGGGGTGGCTAGGAAAGAAAATGAAAGGGACCAAAGGAAGAGAGAAAAAGGAGAAGGACAGTCTGGGAAGGAGGAATCTCAGGGAACAGGGAAGGAAGAGCCGGTGGGGGTTGCTGAGCACAGGGAGAAGACTGAGAAAGCCACAGAGGCGACAAGGAGAGGAATGGGAAGGAAGAGGAACGAAGACCCTTATGCTCTCTTCTTCCCTTTCAGAGCATCAAAACATAAGGGAATTAAAGACCAAACTTCAAGCTAATGTGGAAGGGTCACTGCACTGATCTCCTTCCACCATGCTATGTAGGGCCATAGCATTCTGAACCATCCACAACATGGCATGTGCTGCCAGAGGTGAGACCTCCAGAACAATGGAGGTAGAGGATGCCTGGCCCAGTACAAAGCTGTGGTGCAAGCAAAGAGGATGTTATAAACCCTCAGAAGCATTGCGCACTGCTGTCATAACCCATAGCGTAGTGCAACTAGTCTCACTTTTGCATTGGTCACCTGAACCAGCTGCTTTCAAAGGAGACTTTTGCAGCAGAAGGCATATCAAAAAAGGTGCTACTGAGGAAAATTAATAGAAAGCCCTGTTTTAGTTCTTTCCGTTGGTAGAGGTTGGTTTAAGCTCCAACTTCAGAGGTCTGGAGCTCTCAAGGCTATTGATTACCTCTTTAGATTTGCTCTTCTAACTCCAGAGGCCTGCTGAGTGAATCCATGGTCTGCGTGATTTGGTTGTAGATTGATAAAGTTGAAATTGTCCAGGTGAGCACCGAGTCTCCTCATGATTTCTCCACAAAGAACAGGGTTTCAGACAGAGCTGTGGTCAGTCCAGAATGGACACAAGAATATTTCATGGACATGTAACCCCACTGAAGAGCCTACTCCTAGGGTGGAATAGAAAAATACATAAGCATATTACACCTACATTTGTGATTAGACTTTGCAGTATCATGGGCAAGTACAGCTTTTCCTCTACTTAGCAAACTGAGATATTTCAATATACACCAAAACCAAAACATATGGTTTCAATTCTCCAAATGGGAAAAATCCTATATAAAACAAGCTCCCATTTAAAAAAAAAAGAAAAAAAAGAAAGAAAGAAAAGGAAAAAAGTTTCAGTGGAAGACTCTTCACCCACAAGCACAGCCTAGATATTTGTACAAGTTGAAGCTTACATCAGAAAGTCATCGCACAAAATCAAGTGCTTTGGCCAGCAAACATACTTTTATCAGTCACGTTGTAATCACTCTCTAAAAAGAGATCTTAATTTTTTCCAACAGGATCTGCTCTCCATATTATTGCACCAATGGTCTTTAATTGCATCAGTATCCTTTAATTCTTTACCAGTCATGTCTCCTATGAGTCTTTCTATAATTTTCCCTGGGACTGATGCCAGGCTAATGTGCCTGCCTTTGCCTGAGCAATCCCATTTATCCTCTTGAACACAGGAACAACAACTAGCTTTTTATCCAGTCATCTGGAACCATCTCAGAATCCAGGACATGTGAAATATCAACATGAATAGCTCAGAGTGCTCTTCAGCATGTCTCTTTTAAGCTTTCTGGTAAAATGTACCTGGTCTGTGGACCTTAAAATGTTTAATTTTACTAGTTGTTCAGACCCTTCTCAAGTTACCCTTGCAAGTAATTTTCAGAGATTCGCAGGGAAGAAGGACCCACCAGGCTGTCTGCTGAGACCTCCTGTGTATTACCGACTTGAGATACACATGTTGCCCAGCTATTTTTACATTAAATTCCAAGACCAAAGCCATGGGCAGAGGGCTTCCGACAATCCCTCTGCCCGTATCCCTGCAGGAGTGGGGTAATGACGCCTGAACACAACCAACAGCCCTGCAAAAAAAATGCACTCTGTACTGCAGAAGGCGGCAAAACCCCCTTCGAGTTGGTACCACTGTGACCTTGGGGAAGCCCCATCTGCACCTCAAGTAAGTCAGGGACTGTGACCTTGAGCAAAGCGGCACAGGATATCATCCCCTGGCATCTACAGCAGAAGTGCTTTGGAGCACAGATCAGCTACCATTCAAAAAGCTTTGATGTTTTACTCCATCCATAGTATCATACATAATAGACCCCACCCTCCCTGCTTTATTTGTCCACAATGTAGACTGAGCACCTCTGACTTTACAATTTTGCTGTTAAAGTTACCTGCATCTGAGCAAGGTGGTTTTTGTTTTGGTTGGGTTTGGTTTTTTTTTTTGTTATTCACAATATATTTTAAATACCCTCTTCAAAGCCAAACTGGTCATTTTTCTTTTAAAAATGGCTTTTTTCTGACTTACCACACATGTATTTTTAATGTATAAATTATATTAACCATCTGCTATTTTCTCTTTATTATTTTATCTGACAGCTTGTTATTGAATCACTGCATTCAGACAGCCTTTTAACCAGACTGATTTCCATTCAGCTAAATTTGCACCCATACCCAACAAATTAGCATTTTATGCGTGCACATGATGATGGTTTGTGAGCATTCGTCTGGTAGGGCATCCACAAAGGATTCCCCAGCTTAGCTGAGCTTTTCCAAGTTTTCCAGTCAGAAATACTTACAAGTGTTGGAGAATGGCCTTTGGAGTTTAAAATAAAAATTGAACTACTGTTTCATGCAATTCTGTTTGCACCTGACAAATACACTTTTGCCATTACCGATGTTCAGGCTACCAATGACTCTCAGGTTAGTTATTAACTCTTTGTCCAGCCCAAGAGTTGGTACTGAGCGACCTCATCCCGGATGCAGGACACTGCGTGTAAAGAAATTACCACCTATTATTTTTAGAAACTCTTAGAAGTTTTGTCACTGGTAACATGAGAAGTCCAGCAAATACTCCCCAGGTTCTTCTCAGCCAGATGTCTGTCGTACCCCACCCTCAGTGAAACTAGTCAGACCTTTAGCCCACATGCATTCAAATGTTGTGATTCTGAAACAACAGTGACTCTACAGTACATTACAGCCTCTTTCATAACTGGGGACACAGTTTCTGTGCTGCTATCCCTGCTGGACAAGTTGAATCTGTGAATTTTAGTGTCCCTGTCCTAAGACCCCATCCTAGCTGTAAGGACTACTAGTTTTTAGGCTCTAGGATTGATGTCACCCAGTTTGGTTATCATCTCATGCACAGGTGCAACAGAAAAACATTCCTTTAATTCGTGCACATGGAGGCATCTTAGAACTTGGACCATATCAACTGCTTTGAGAAAGGTGCCTCAACGTCTTTACCTATACATGCCACTACTGAGTGTACAGTCATCTCAGGTCAACGACAGCCATCATGGTCTGACTTCACACTCACCCAATCTTCTTTGGAAACAAGGATCTGTCTCTGTGGCCAAAGCTCAGGGGGACACAACTGGGAAGATTTCCTATCATTTTGGATGTACTAATGTGAGTAAAAATAATTTTTTGAAGTTTATGTGAACATGGGTTTTATTTCTGATGCTCTTACTGTAACAACATGGCCAACAGAATTAGTTACCTCGAAGGCTGCCAATTCTTAAACATATGGACTCTGTTTCGTGCCACAGACCACTGCTCAGACCTCTACATCTCCCATAGCCTTGTTTTTTCTAAGCAAAAAAAAAAAGGATAAAGTGATTTAGGAAGAGTTAATGCCCCTGAACAGATGCACCAGCAAGAGATGTGACAAAATGTCAAGTGGAATGTGCCTGAGGGCTTGGAATTTGGCTGTGGAGGCAGCAGATGAGTCCCCAGGATGGCATGTCCCCCAGAGGCCCGGCATGCTTTAGTGACAGCTGTGATTTTTATGGCCCGGCTTCGATGACAGTTTGGGAGGGGTCAGATCTGCTCTTTTCTGACAGGAATTTGGTTTGTCATCAGATTCTAAAATCCCTCTGATTTATGGTGTCAGCCACTGCTGGCGTTTTACTCAGATGCATGTCCTCTCCCCACTCCCTGTGGACTGTGAGGTTAAGGTGCAATTGCTAATGTTCAAATTAAGCTAATCAGGAGGAAAAATAAAGTGGTAGATCATGAGATGATAAGAAACACCCAGAAGAGCTAGCTCCAAAAATGTTTCATTAAGAGCACTTCATCTGAAAGCAGACAGCTCTTCCACCGCCATCTGAACACCAACTCTTCGACTAACCTCCACAGTCCATAGTCTGACAGATTTACGCATGTTGCAGGGAATTAAAAGATAAGAGAGGTCTATTGCTTAGTACCCTGTACCCTCATATTTGGCAGTGACAAAGCAACCTCCCAGAAAGGTGATCTGGTTAGAACAAAAGCTTTAAGAGTAGGTGTTGAATGCCTCCACCCACACAGGGTAAGGGCCATGTCAGCACAGCACTCCTCAGCTTCTCAGCTCCCACTTGGTGTGACCACGGTGTGCATTTCCGTGGTCACTTAGCACCCAGCAGGGGACCCATGTGGCACTTGCAGACAGACATTTAGGGCACAGATAGGTCCTGTTTCTCTCATGGGTTTTCTGACCACTTAAACATTTTTTTGCAGGCCTGGTAAGACACAGTAACACAAAAAGTTCAGCAAACCAAGAGCCCAACTGCCACCAGCATCGTCCTTTAACACACATCCTAAGAGAAGATGTTATAGAACAAGTAGGTCCATTCTTATGACTCTTTAAGATGTCCCTTCAAACAAGGGGCAAACAAGGTTGCTGCTTCCAAACATCACCTTCTCACCTTTTACTTACCTTACAGATATAGCACTGTTACCAACCAGAGGTGTCAAATGTCTCCTGCTGGGAAATCCAGTTCTGTTCAAGCTTCATAGCAGCTGGAAGATCCCAAGGTATGGGATATTCTCTGTGGAAATGAACAGAGAAAGCCAAAGATAACCATTCAAATGTCTGAGACAAGAAGAAAGGACTGATTCTGAAGCAGCCTCCCTGCAAAAATGAGAAACACTGACCTCAGACTAATGCAGTTGTGATCACAACATTATTATAAAGTCCTGAAATGAGTAAAAGAAGACATGGGTATATCCCCATGTAAAGGGATGAGAGTCTGTTCTAGTACTCCTCATGGACTCTGCTATAAATGTGTCTGCACAGCCTGGGACAGAGGCTGGAGACTTCAGGGATCGCTTGTCGGGGAGATGACAACAAAACATTCAAAATCACTGGATACCCTGTGGCCAAGCTGTGTGTACTCTGTGGGATCAAGAGGGGCTGAGTGGTGGGAATTCTCAGCATGGCACTTGACACTCTTCTAGCAAAATACATGTATTTCCTGACTGAAGCATGTGTGGATGCACCACCATTCTGGCCTGGCATTCTCTTACCCATGGGTCTCATGCATTTGCATCCCTCTTTCCTCCTTATATTCTGCCACATGGCATTTTTAGCAGTCTGATCAGAAGTTCCCTCCATTCCACCTTACTCAGGTTTTTTGCATGTTTGTAAATGCACTGTCTTACTAATTATGGTTCATTGGGTTTTCCAGGCAAAAGGTGTAAAGATGTAATTTTATACTGTAAATTTCTAATCACGTGAGTAAAAATTAAAGAAAAAAAGACAAAAATATATTCAACCCTTTTTTTACCAAGCATGAATCGAAGGAGTCCCAGGCTCATATTTCTCATTGAAAGTTTTTGAGTGTATTTTACAGGATAAATACGCTCCTTTCCAATAACTGATTAAAGGGATTTTACATCAGCTTTCCCACAAAATTTCTTGAGGTGTTTGACGAGTTTCTCTTTGCCCAGACAGGGGAGAAAGTGGAAATACTGCCAAAAGTAAGATAAGCAACTAAAATCAATCAAGTATTTTTTCACCAAAATGAAAAAACCTTGCAGAACCACGTCAGAGCAACAGCAAGAGGAAGCTCAACTCAGATCCTGGCCCACAAAGGATGCAGGGGACACAGAGGGTCCATCACATCTCCTGGGGACCTGGAAAAAAAGCTGAACTGGCCCTTGCTGTGGAAACATTCCAGTTCAGTTTTTTCATAAACCAGCCACAGTTTTGGTCTGTTGAAAAACTTCATCTCATTAAGAATGTCAGGCAGAGGTCAGTCAGGATGTCTCAGTACTTCTGGTGCACTGGAAAACCATAATATTTTTATCATCTGTCCATCAGGATGAAAAATATTTTGAAATATCAGAATTTTCTGGTGAGTGGGTGCTACAGATTCCGTCTGTATTTATGTAATTTTTTTTTCTCCATTTGCCATCGCAGGGCTCTAGTAGTCATGTTATAGCACTTCTCACAATTAGCTCTGTGTGAAAGACATATGAATGGCAACAGAAATAGTCCCCAGAGGGACTGTTCTGCTTCCTTTAAGGCTATTTTGGTTTATGTTCCAGTTGTCATCCTAATATGCAATTGCAAATGCTCCCTAAAGACCTCAGGATGCTGCATGCAGTTTGGAGACAGCACTGAGACAGGAAAGGTCAGTGCCACGTGAAATAGAAGAATACATTTTTTATTAATAGTCTAAATATTTTTCCCCTGATTTTCAGGTGGCTGAGTTTAGTAGGCACAATCCTCCTGTGTCCTGTGAGGGATAGCAATGCCAAAGCGCAGGCCTTGGGCAAAATGAGTGGCCAAAGAATTGCAGGGAAAATAAAGGACCAACCCATTACAACTGCTCACACAATCAGAAAGTGCGAAATACGGGTCTGAGGGCCCGAAAGTCTCCCAGGCTCCACACCCGTTTGAATAAGCAATCAGAATTTCAGTACCATCTATCTTCCTCTAGACTCCACAACACTTCACAGATTTTTTCTTTCCCTGAGAAATGTTTTCCAGATTTCCTCTACTTCTGCTTCTTGCCAGTGATACAAATACCACAAGAACAGTCTATCTCAAAAGTGTTCTGGCAAACAATTCAGGTGCTGGCTAAGACTCTAATGCGCATTGGCTACATTAGGCTTTTATAACGTGTCAGCTAGCCCCTGATAGCTACCATGTGGTGATAACGATTATTCAGTCCTAGCCCTAAACGAGATGGAGAAAGTGCATATGTAAAGTGGGAATCCATCTCTGCAACCGTGCTCTCATTACTACACTTGCTATATTTCCTGGAAGAGGAGTGAATTCAGAGTCCTAGGATGTTACCACTGAAAGAGGCCCTGCTCTTCCCAGCCTCATATCTAGGGGTTCACCACCACTATTTGTCACTACTATGGCTTCATTTTTTTAATTGTTTTTTTCCAGCTTAGTGATGTAGAGGTTGTGGAGAGCCTAGTGCAACTCGCTTCTCTCTCTAAAGCAGGTAATAGTCCCACAGTCTGCTGGAGAAAATTGATTGTGTCAGAGCAAATGAGCCACTGCCGGGCTGATCAGCCTCACTGAAGTCAAGGTTTGCACTCAAGTGCCGATATTTTGGAGTTGCATGTCAGGTATAATTTAATACTGGGAACTCAGAAGTGTTAGACTGGACTTTGGAGGGAGCCTAACCACTCTGTTCTGCATGTCAAATTAACTACCCAGTAGTGAGCTCCCCTGGCTAAATGATCACCCGTTGGCCAGATGCCACACCACAAAGCTCCCCATACAACCGTCTCAAAAATGGAAACTTGTTATTCTGGAGCTGCCCTGTGAATACCCGTTCTGTCAGGGCTAGAGGGAAATATTTGGGGCAGGCAGGCTGAGAAAACAGAGAGGTGTTGGGTGTCAGAATTGATTTAAATGGGCTGCAGCTTTCCACAGGAGCGCTGGAGCTCAGGAGCCGAAGGATGGGAGGTAGCCAGGGTGAGGGGCTCAGGGGCAGAAGAAAATGCACTAGAGATAAGCCTCAGCTGCCCGAGACCGTCATTTGGATGAAAGAACACAGCATTGTCTGTTCCCACTTGATGTGTGAGGCCGCCTTAATCTTCACAAGCACTCACAGACAGCAAGTGTCTTCTGCTGCTGGTGAATCAATGGAGGCTGCTTCCCCAGGGAGCCTTGCAGGCCGAACTGCCAGGGGACCTGGTACGTCTGAGAGTGACAGATTCAGCCTCAGCAGATGACCATTACTCCAGCCAGCTGTGGAGCTGATGGTGCAGCACACTGAGCAGGCAGTGACTGCTCATGAGGCCTTTTTGAAGACCCTTTGAGGGTGCTGAGCACTTCTGGGTGATTCTCCACACAAAAGATTCCTGTGTCCCTAAAGCTCCTGCATTATCCAGACCAGGAGACCTACTGGAGCACACCACATCTCCCTCGTTCCAAAGGAAACCAGGCTGGTTAGGGGTTGGTGAATACCAGCTGTAATCCAGACATGCCATCAGGACATAGTAAGAGCGTGCCTGGGAGTCAGGAACTGGAAAGTGGTAAATTGGGATCCCTTGATAAAGATGTGACCATGACCTAGAATCACAGGATCCTGCCCACCTGAAGGAGGTCTCAGGCCATCCAAATCAGATCACATCCGCTAACATAACATAACTAGTCTATGCCAGATTTTTTCAGACTACTGGTTGCTGTCACCCAGACTTCATGAAGCAAGTTCACTCATGTAAGCGCAGGGTAAAGCGTAGCTGCTTATGCACTGTTAAGCAAAGGAACCCTGTTCTTGCAACTTGCAGTCTCAAATTCCCAGGGTTGAGCTGGGGTACACCACCCAGATCTATGCTTCTTTATCTCGGGATGCTAGAAATAGACCATTCAATGAGTCAGTCTTCCGTAGAGAAATGTCTTCCCTGCTGTAGGTTCATCACCGAGAAATACCACTCTTCCTCTGTCCTCCAGAAGCCACATGCTTCACTAACCCTACAGGTGCAAGTGCCTAAATGCTACAAGTGACACCAAGATGCCACCATACTAGAACCAGCACAACAATAGCAAAAGCTCTCCAGGTCCACAAGAAACCTGGAGAGACTGGTGCGCACATGAAACCAAGTAGCAACACATTATATCATCGCGTGCTGAAGTCTACAGGAGTGAAACTGAATATGAAGAGCTCTTCTGCCCCTCATGGTCTGTTGTCTGATACACTGTGCAGTCCAAGAGTACAGATCTTCTTGGAAACAGAAACACATACCTGCCATTTTCTTCAGAAGGACGTAGTCTACGTGGCTATTTTATTAGTCCTAAGATGATATTTGTTCTTCCCCTTTCCAAATTAATTTTCTTTCACTTTTTGATATACAATAGCATTACAGACAAGAAATCCTTCTAAAGTCCATTTTATATCAAGCTATTGTAAATCCAGTTATACATTGTGCTACCTATCACTGTTATATGTTTGCATTTACATTGTTCATTTGTTTATAATAATGTTAAGTTTATAATATTTTTTTTTTAACTTTCCAAATACGAAGATGCTCAACTCTTTGATAATAACAGTCTGATCTGTCACCCCATAAACAGTCTAGCTGGTTTAGTCTTTTTTGCTGCACAGCTCTGTTAACTCTCTTGGTGACCTTGGTTCATCCTTTTCAAACACATCGTTCTGCAGGCTCTGTGAGTCTACAATAAGAGTGCCATAACTTATCATATCTTCAGCTTTAGAGAGGCCCACCATTGCAGGCTTGACATGACATCTCTGATAAATAGTTTGCTCAGAGATCTCTTCAGAACTTGCATATAGTACACAGGTGTGTTACCAGCACTAGCAACTTTTTAACCTTGTTGGATTTTTATGCTTGGGCTGGCAGACTACTCAGAAAAGATGCCCACACGTGTTTCACTATCATCCTGGGCTTCCAGAGAATGTGGATGGTCAACAGGCTTGATAAGGCCACAGTATTAAGCAGACATTGCACCGGTATGTAGCATACATTAGATTTAAATCACATCAGAAGTTTAACATTCTCATAGTTTCTTTGTGTTGCTCTTTCTGCAACTAAAAGTCTAATGCTACTTTCACAGGTATTTCCAAAGGATTAGGGCATCTATGTATGTTTTTGACTGATGTTTATATGTCAAGATTGCTTTCCAGAAAAAAATTTGTTGTTCGCTAAAAACTCAAAGGGGTAGCTGACTATTTGATGAGGTGTTGGGTGCACCATGTTCAATTTTTGGAAGTTGATATGATGACACCCCCAACAATATGGTTAAAGCAGAAGAAGCAAGAATTCTGCTTGTTTGCAAAAGGGGACTTCAGAAAGGGGTATCTTGAGGACCCACAAAATGGCATTTGAGCATTGCATGTTAAAATTGTTTCTTTTCTGGTTACTTCTGGAGGAACACGATAATTGTGATACCCGATGAAATGGGAATAAAATGTGCCCTGGTGTCCTTTCCGTAGCCAAGGCTGTGGAACGGAATAATGGGAAAAGTTCCTTCCTAGTTTCTGCTAACAGAAAAGAAAGGGTTCATACTATTGCTTTTAAAAGCATTATTTTCCACCGTAACATCACTATCCTCCTCCACTGCACCCACTTTTGAATCTCATTTAACTATTCACTCAGTCCTCAGATGTTTTTGTGACCACTATGTGTTCATTATGAACTATGTAAAAAAAAAATCTCCTTAGGTTAACCTTCTAATCTGATGCGGCTGCTCAAATCCAGGGATGCCCTTTGCTCTTGTTAGCATTTCCGCTCTTCCATCTTTCCTTTCTGCACTGAACAGATTTGGTCTCTTCACACATCTCTTCGGGGGTTGAACTAGATGATCCCTGAAGGTCCCTTCCAACCCCTACATGGTAACCTTGTGTGCAGGCAAGCAGTATAGCCTATGTGTTTGTGAACTTGTTACTGACTTGCATTAAGGGCCTGGCTGTATCTCTGCCTGCAAAATCAAATTATAGGAATGGAAAAGAGTAAATCTCTACCCGCCCCCAGCAACTCTGTTCTTGCAGAACAGCAGGTGCAAGCTTCAAGGGCAGGTCAAGGTCACTTTCAAAACGTGGCCCTTCATGTCAGGTTATCAAACGAGGATCATCTTCATTTGCTTTCTAAAAGCCCATAACAACACAGGCTCCCATCAGGCCTTGCCTTTGCCAGCAAGGAACCTTTCTGTTTCATAAATCTGATGCCTACTTCGTGTCAGTACTGCAACGCAAATCTAACACCAGGTTCAAGGATCTTTATCTACTCTGTGATAGGTGAGGAAACAGATTCACACACGAGAAAAAAATTGCTCCTAAGTCTTTCCACGTAGTCTACCTGCCAGTTCCTTTTTGGCCCTTTAATGTCTATCACCACGATAAGAAAGGTGGCTGGTGGCTGATGCATTGAATTCTCATCTCCCGACTTCACAGCTTTCCAGGCAGCATCATATACCAAATAGGTCTGACAGAGATCCTTTCCATGCTGACGTTCTTTGAGGCACAAACAAAGTCTTTCCAGCCTTCCATCCTAATCGATATCCTTGCTCAACTCATGCTACCCTTTCCTTCCCCCAGAATTTCCAGGTTTTCTCCCTAAAATCATGAGCTGCGTCCAAAGGCCACCTTCCTCCTAAAGAAATAACAAGGTAGAAATTGCCTGGCAGTGTTATCACTGCCTGTGCTCTGTCAAGGGAGGCTTTCTCACAGCTGCCTTCCCAACCTACCTGGGCAGAGCTCTTGTCAGCCTACCAGGAGGAAGGAAGCTCAAAGCAGACAAGTTCAAGAGCTTGTTTCGGGGATATGAGATTTCTGTGTGACCTTGTGCAGCACAGGAACTTTCCCAGCTTAGCAGTTTCCCCAGAGGTGTAATTGCAAAACACCCCCTGAAACAACCCCACTACGGCTGCTCTGAGAGTACTTCCCAGCCCCACCACGCACGTTCCTCTTGGGATGCACAGTGGCACTGCTTCAAACTGTTTCTCATGAGGAACAAGGCGCCCATTGCCTTCTCTGTGGGCCCCCTGAATGCATTCCTCTATGTGCAGGTCTTCTCACCTGGTCATATCTCTCAATCTCTTCACTCTTTAACTGTCCTTTCATAGCTGCTTTTTTTTTTTTTTAAGAGTGAGGTCTCCCATCTTGTAAACATCATCTGCACTTTCTCGTTGCTGTATGTGCACTGTGTATTTGGATATATTCACATATATGCTCAACTGTTTTCAGCCTAACACCAGTTTTCTTTACAACCATCAGACACTCCGATCCTCTTTTACTATGCCATAAATCTTGTGTGATCAGCTAACATAATTAGAAATAGTTTTTATACTTGCCTTCAGATTATCAGTAAAAATACTCAACAATGCTAGACCAAAAGCAGACATCTGCGGGACTGCATTAGAAACACACCCCTTTACTGAAGATTCCCTGTTGGCAAATACAGTTTTCAGTCACTTAGCTGGTTTCTAATTTGTTTAATATGTGCAATAGAGTCTTGGCACAATCCTAGGTTTTAATCAGAACACAAAATATTTTAAAATCACGTTTTGAAGAAATTGAACCCTATATTAACGGGATTATCTTCATCAGCCAGGAACACAATCTTCTCAACGAACAATGTGAAGTTATTTTAATAGAATCCCTTTTCCATGAAACCTCATTGACTAACATTTGTTGAATTTCTGTACTTTAATTGTTTATTGATTGCGTCCCAGTGTTATCTTTTCCCAGCATCAATATCACCCTAACTGACCTATAACTTCGCCTGTTGTGCCATTTATCACTTCAAAATGTCATCAGACTAACTTCCTAATATTTCACTGGAACCCTTCCAGTTCTTCAAAACTTGAGAAATAAAATCCAGTATCTCAGAAACATCCACTTAGAACCCCCTTGACTGCAAGTTAGGCAGATCTTCTGACTTTACAATATTTAAACTTTCACAGTTACTGTTTTACTCAGCTACCGCTGGACTGTGCCACACCTACCAGTACACTACCCTAATGCAATAGGTCTTTTTTTGGGCTACTTTCCAAGTTTTGTTCTCCAGGAATTGCATGGGCTTTTGGCTCCTTTTCAGAGGAAGATACTGGTTTGAGTTTTTGGAGCTCTCCACATTTTTGTGCCTGGTATGATGATTATGACCATTTTGACCAAGATTCTTCTCATGATGGTGCTTTTTGTGCAAAATCCCAGCTACAAGGCCAAACATTCTCCAAGGAAAGTCCACATTCTGAGAGGCACATCTTTAGCAGCACATCAGAGTGTGAGCTATGTTTCATTTTTGTTAACCAAATGTAATCTTTCTTTTTTTTTCATTTCTGTGTTGTATTTTTATTTACATTTTGCTTACAATCAGCTGACAGCATGTGGGCATTTGGCATTAGCAACACAAATACTGAATAAGTTAATCTGCATTGGATTTCTTAGATTCGATGAATCAATCTAGCTAACTGAAATTTTACTGGTTTTGTGTATAATCCAGGACGTATGTCCTCTATATATGCTAATGCACATGTGTGTACATCTGTATAAACTGTATCTGACATCAGTATATTTTGCCTGCATTATAAACATGGCCAACTTAATTTTCTCATTGTCCTTCGTCGTCTTTTCCTTTCTTTTTTTCAGCCCTAAGACACTATTCATAAATCTAGGAGATCAATTCTGTATGCCAACCAATCTAAAAATAATAATAATTACCTTCCTTTAATTGGAATCAACTTTTTTACTGGTGTGGTTAGGAAAAGCAGGCACAGGTAGGGATATTTTTTTTGTTAACTCTCTTATCACCAAGTATGTCACCAAGTACGTAAGCATCTATACAGGCTGTCTTTGTCTTCAGTAATCCTCAGGGATCTTCCTGTTAATTTTGTTTAAGATTGCTTTTCTGACCAGCAAATCAGAAGATGTAAGTCATTCCTGCTACTGCTGCAGTGCCCGCGCCGGTGCCTCTGCATCGGGAGGTACACAGATGGCCACTGTGAGACATGGCCTCTTCCCCAACACGGAGATGTAGAGGAGACAGGACATATCCTTTCGAAAAGTCTGAGTCCTGTGGTGTAGCAGGCGCCGGTACTCAACTGAGTGAAACCTGTATTTTTACACTTCCTTTTTCAAAGGCTGAAGTTGAAAGTGTTCATCAGAACTGCCTTTTTCATAGCAAGCATGCAAAACTGCCGAGCAGATGGCGCATCTGAGGAATTCTTTGAGGGGGTCAGGCAGTAAGTGCAGTGCCTTTTTTAACCACGAAGGTGACGTTCGCTAGCCATGACACTACCCTGTATGCTCCAGTCCCTCTCGTGCTCTCTTCGGCCTCTTCCTTTCTTTTTGCAGTTGTCAGTGCTGTGCGTGTAACAGGACTCCGCTGAAGCCATGCAGCACTTTCCATTCTCCCCAGCAGCTTTATGCACATGCTCGGCTAGCGCAGATAATCCCTGTATTTCTCGAGAATGGAGGTCACCTCCTGGGAGAGCACTGAAGGGAGATTCCTCCTCCTCTGTGGAGATGCCAAATACAGCAACACATGGAGCCAGTTGGTGCGAGTTCATGAACAAACTGTGACACATAAAAAAGGATCTCTCTAGCGGGTGTTCTTCTTTGACATTTCCAAGTCTATAAAATACAAATTGAGTATTAAAATGCAAAATCCAGACCTATTTCATCTCATGACTGCTACAGGGTGGTAACAAGTTGAGAAGCAGAAGGGAGTTTTCCCTGCAGTCATTTCTGATTCTAGCACTGATCGTCTTCCCTGTTCATTTTCACATGATGTGATACAAAGGGGCAAAGATTGGGCTCCACTTAGTCTAGGAATATGCAGCTGGCTTAGTGGCTTTCTGTGACAGCACCCTCCATGATCCCCTCCTGATAGTGTGTTGGGGACATATCCAGGGTAGTTTTCCAGCATTTTTCATTGACGTCCTTTAGGCATCAATGCCAATGTCGAGACAGTCTTTTAAATAAACACAGATACATAACAGCCAAGCTTTTGAGATGAAAGACAAAGGCTTGAATGAGGGAATCTCTGTGGCATGCTCAGCTGGGGTGCTCTGGATAAAGCACCAGAGAAAGCAGGAATGGCACTGAATTGGCTACGACTTCCTTGGATCTCATGTTCTCATGACCTTGAAGAGTCAGAGAGAAGGGGAAGACAGCTGGCATTTCATGTCAAGGTCATGAACAGCATGGATAGGACTCTGTTGATGGGCCAACCGAGGGCAGCATCCAGAGCTCACACTAATTTTGATACAGCAAACCTCACCACTTCTGCTGGCAAAACAAGTCTCCTGTAAGATCTTCTAAACATAGGCCTGCTGCCTCACAGCAATCCTTAGGAAGACCTTAATGGGACAATTAACCTGACGCACTTCTCAGTTACATGTCGTTAACTTCACTATAACTAGGATTGTTCCCTCAAGGACAGAGAAGAGCAGAGACTGGACTAAGGTATTCTCAGCCTGGGATGTGAGCATTTTCCTCTGGAAGGGGCAATCAGGTGTGCATAATCCTACATCTGTTTCTGTTGAAAGTCTGTATCTCCACAGTTCAATGACAATCCTCCTGTCCCTTGACGGCCTAATGAAAGACGAAAACCGTGTAGGCGAAAAGTCCCCTAAATACTAAACCCAAACAAAATCACCGTTCTGCTCTTTCACTATTGCTCCAGAGGCCCTTTGCAAACGGTGTCTGTACTTGTTATTTTCATAGTGGTACTGGCAGCACTGACCGCTCTTGCCCTTTCTCTCTTGCAGCACTGGCTGGAGCGCTAGCCTTGGCAGAAGCCACTGTGAAAATCTTAGCCTAAATCTGACTTATCATTTTTAATAGAAGAGTCTTAGCCATGGTGTCCTGGATGAAGGCCAACCCAGGTAATTGCATACTGGATTCTTGTAGTTCCATGCAATGTCAACTAGAGTCAAGGTTCTTCGGTGCTGCCTCCAGGCTTTAATGCCATGCACTCTGACGCTCAGCTCATAACAAACTATATACTCCATCATCACCTGAGCACCCACTCTATAACAGTCTCTGCCTTCTTTCAGTATCACCCCGAGATATGTCACATTTCTATGTCTGAATAGATTTGATCCAGAGCTGTAATGTAAATATTTTCCAAGCTTTATGTCCTGTGCTGTGTGCTGGTGCAATTAAAGACCTTACCAGAATGCAGCTAGCGGGCATAGACTCACTATAGCAATTGTGACTCTGAATTTCCTAATATTTTGAAATAAAAGTCTTAACTTTCATGCTATATAATTTTATTTTTTTTTTTTCAGTGTTAGAAACATCTTTTACAAGCTATCTGTTCCTGTGCTCTGGTTCCTCTGATTGACCATTTCTCATGCCCTTGGGGAGATGGGGACGTTTTGAGCTTTTATTGAAATTCACCAGATTCCCCACATGCTCCTGGCCCAAGTCACGGCAAATAATTCTACCTAGATGGCAGGTCACTGATGCTTGCACTACATCAAAAACTATAGTGCATGCTCCTGTATAACAGGGAGGGAAAAGCACTTAAAACCTCCTGAAGATAGGACTGATTTATTAGACAGTAAATTTGTCAAAAATTTATATGTTTTGTTCCATAGAAAGTTCTGATATCAACATTTATTTTGGATGTGCATCTGGACAAAATGTTGAAACAGTAATGTTTTTACCGAAAGCAAATTTGTCCTTTCTCAGAAAAAGTTTAGCTTCAGCTTGGTTTGATGTAACTGTGCGTCCCTTGGAACTGCTGCGGTGCCTCATGAGGATGATACATCATGTTTCTCAGTCAACGAAGTTCCCAGCCAGCGTCCTGTGATGTTTTGTGGCCATCTGACTCGACTCTCAGAGTACATTGCAAAAATTTAATGAGAGACACAATTATGATGCATTATGGGAGTATGATGTCTATAAATTAAAATGTCCACAAGGCACATAGTAACTCTTGTGGACATAAATTAAAGCCGAACTGCCCCATCATGAAATGTTTTAATTCAGTTTGACAAACCGAAGTATTTCAATTTAGGCTGAGCTAATTCAAAACAAAGCATTTTATTTTTCCCAATGGGGAGTAAAAAAGTCCAGCAAAATGCCATGGGGAAATTCAGAGCTCTTAAAGGCTACATTTCCATTCAGAAAAAGATATTCATGGGAAATATCTGACCCCCTATAATACATACTCCATTTCCACATATTTATATAAATACATAGATAAATATATTATCACAAATAAAGAAATATAAGCTCGGTCTGTTAAATATAGCTTAATGTGCTTAATATACAGTTGGTGATATTTGAATTACAGTGTGATGTATAATATCCAACTAGCAAGTCGGAGACAGGAAGTCGTAGAGCATTTATTTCTGTTCCCTATATGGATGAATCTATATGTTGCAAACTCAGTTCACTAGAAGCTATTTTTCTTAGATTCTTGGGAAGAGACGGAGAGAGAGCTGAGAGGAAAAGATGATGCATTTCATCTCAGCCTTGATGTGTTCACAGCCCTGACGGGCCCTCTATTGCTTCATTATTATCCTGTAATACTCCTAGCAATTGGGAAACGTCTCATTACTTCTGCACAGTTTTCTGGCTTCCCTTTTTACAAGAGGAAATTTGTTTCCCTGAGACAGAGCTCTGCTATCGCATTGTGGCAGAAATCTAGTGTTTCTGTATCACTGGCAAAGGCCTATGTACACCTTCTGTATTATCACTATTTACCGGGAAAGATTTCATTTAATGGGAGCTGTGAATTCTTTCATTTTGGGCTCACAGAAAAATTATTTCCCAGTTTTTTTCAGAAGGATTTCTGTTTCCTGGAGACCAAAACTCTGTTTATGCCTTAAGGTAGAGTCCTATCCCCAGGAATCTGTGCCATCAGAGTCAGAAAGGTGCGAACAGCATCAAATCCAAACATCTCACAGTTTTTAATGAGATTTCACCATGGGAAAAGTATGAAATTACACTCTTGTTATTCTTATTTCAGGAACCATGAGTCATTGTAAACTGTTTTGGACACAAAATAATGGCAAAGCAGCTTTAGAAATTGATGGTAACTGTTCTCACAGTGACACAGCTTGCCACTTGCAGCTGGAACAGGGTTTCTGTAAGAAATGCAGCGTTAACCTGGCTGGTGACGCAAGAGAGCCCGCAGCCACGTCAGCTCTGCCAGCTGGATTCCGCTTCCAGCAACAGCGACGAGTCCTGTAGGAGGGGATATTTCAGGGACACAGCTGAGCCATAGGGGTTGCAAGCAGCGAGGGTTTTACAAGACGGTGTAGACTCAGAGAGGGGCCACACAGGGAGAGCCATGTCTGATCTTCCCCAAGGCTTTCTGACCCCACCTGGCTGTGAGGGCATACGTCTGTGCCGTCACAGCTTGTGACTGTGAGCTGCTTCTTGATAAGCAAACTAGGCTGCCCATTTTCTGTTCCTCGTTTTGGTCCTTCAGCCGTAGGGTCTGACTTGCTGCTCCTCCTCAGCCATCTCTCCAGAGTTATCCATCCCCATGACCTTTCCAGAATTTCTGCTTTCCAGGATGTGTGCCCGGCCACCCCAGGCTGGAGAAAGCTTTCCATTCTGCATGCCCTGGCATTTGGGTTTATTCAAGCCTATTTTTGCTCAGAGGGTCCTGTTATACCGGTGATCAAGACTGCATGAAGTGCCCCCTCCTCCCCATCCTTTTCTTCACCACCACCTTTGTCTTCCCTGCAAACTGCATTGGCTATGAGTTTGTATTTCTCACAGCATCCTGAAGCGACATGCTTGTCCCTGTTTGCCAACACTGCATGCCTGGCATTTCCACTCAAAATTATCACTGTAGAATATGAGCAGAAAATAAACAGGATAACAGCTGACAAAAGAAGCTGGAAAATATTGCCTCAGAAAGAGGAATAGCAAAATGCATTGTGTTGTAAAACACAGGGAAAGACTACTCCAGGAGACACGGACATGGCTTCAGCACTCAGTCAAGGGTACTATCAGCTTTTATGTACACTGGGGCAATCAGGCCCTGTGAACCTTCCAGAGAGACACCAGCATCCAGAGAGAGACAAGTCTGTGCAGTGCAGGTTGCCTTTTCTCAGTGTCCTGAGCCCTTGCTACATGACAGCATCACCATCTGTAGCTGCAATTTTGAGCTACAAATAGCATGAAACATTTTTTCCTTCCTCCGTGCCCGCTATGCCATTCACGCCACCAATGTCCTGCTGCAGACCCATCCAGTCCTTATGCCATTTACCCTCCTCCTTCCCTATATTTGTGCCAGACTTATTTTGAGCCCATTTATGTGAGACATTAATCATAGCGTGGTTAGTCATTTAAAAATAAAAAGAATTACTGGTCTGTGGACGTGACAAGTCATTTCCAGCTACCGAACAACTTGGCAAGGCATTTTTTTTCTCTTTGGTTGGAAATATTCTAGATACACCAGGGAGGTTTTTTTATCTGTGTGTTTGTACAAAGAGAACATGTAAATGTGTCAGAGGGGGCGAGATGGGAAACAGCCAACTCTTGAGCAGTTGCTAAAAGATGACACTTTGTAAACTATGTTGATAACCCTCTGTGGGAGGAACGGCAAAAACTTAATTAGTACTGAAATATATTAGGAGAAGTCTTATTTTTAGAGTTCCGAAAGGAGTCTGCAGGGACTTCTTGTCCTTAACTTCTTGTACAGAAGTACAGTGCCTTGACTCCATGGGAAGGTGAAAGGCTCAGCAGGGAAAAAGGTGACCCATAGTTTCCTGTCACTTAGCTCTGTTCAGTCCACACAAAAGTCTTGCTGACTTCCAGGAAGGACAAAAATCAGGCTTGTAATTTCTGGGATCTGAACTAAAATGAAGAAGTAAATAGTCTTGTCATCTGGGAAAGGACCTCAACTGTGAGGTGTCCCAAATCTGTTTGCTGCCGACTCCTTGAGTAATCTTGGGAAAGTCGTTGAACCTTTTTGTACTTCACCTCTGGGCTGGCAAATGGCAATAGCAGCAGCAGCTGGGACACAAATAGCTTTTCCACCTTGTCTTTTTTTTTTTTTGCCTTTAACATATTTTGTGCTTTTTGCATTAAGACATGCCAAAAACCTTTTAAAATTACCTACAAAAGGACAGAGATGGTAGATGAAATAGCTGGTAACAGCATGCTAGGATCATTCACCCAGCATGTGAGAGGCCCAAAACTAAGTCAAAAGTCTAATTCAGACACCTGAGCCCAACTCTTCTTCTTTAAATGTTAATACCTTAGCTGCCAGGCCCTTGGGTATTCTAGGTCAGGCAGAGTGGAAGAGACCCTTCTTTCAGATAAAGAATTTTCATTAAAAATAGCTCTGGCCCTGCAAAAATTCCTAGTTTCTTGATAAGAAGCTGTTCTATTCAAATATTCTTTCCCATTCCAGATAATGTTTTGCAGCCTTCACTTTGGACCTGTCTCCAAAGTTGGTAGTTGTGCTTTTTGATGATGCTTCAGTTGAAGTGTATGGAAAACATACCGCAAACTCCTTGTTGTCAGCAGCATTTAGATACTTCACTTGTCTGAGGAGGCCACTCCAGTCTTGTGGGAAGTCCCTTGGTTTTAGTGCAGAAAACAAGATAACTAATGCATTAGTAATAAAAAAACTGATCAGTGAAAGCCAATTGCCTAGTGCCATATGGGAGCACTGTTGTGGATGCCTCTTCCACTGTGTGTAAAGTCAGAGACGACTTAGATGAACAGGAAAACATGGTGAGCAAATCTTTGTATAGCATCATAGAAAGAAGCCTAAAAATAGCCCAAACCTCCTTTCTCCACTTATTTAAATAAATCATCTTTCCAAGGAGAACTGACACTTTGCAACCTCACAGCCATATTTATAGGAGGTGGTAATAATTTGCAAGAATGGTCTAAGCTGGGAGGGAAGTAATTGATCTGGAGAGCCGCAACAGATTGGCGATGACTGATTTAAACTGCAACATGGTGAGCTGAGATTGAATAGCAGGGAACTTAATAAAAATGTCAGCTGAGCAAGAGAAAAGGCTTTGAGGAGGTGTGAAGGATTCAGAGACCTTGGGCGCATCAGGTCAAGGCTTGTGATCTCCCGACATAGGGCTTCTCCAGCAAGCCAAGACAGGGGATGCTTGCAGCCCTGAGGGATACTAAGGACATGTCCAGGCTGCTCTCAGTGATGATCTAGCTCTACTTCCCTGCACAAGGGGATGCGGTGTGGCAACACCATGGAAAACCAGCCTGTGACATCCAAGCATTTGAGAATCTGCCCTTGGGCTACCCAGTGTAAGGCTTCTGCCTGGTGTTGGTGTGGTCTGGATGATTGTCAGCCATAGACAGAGCTGAGCAAATGCACTGGGTGCAGCCAGCCAGTGTCAATGTTGTACGGACAAGACTAGCAACAGCTTTGCTGTTACCTTCAGGAGGCTCCGTCCCACCTCCACCCGGTACAGAGCCACACGAATGGTTGTTCTGGGCTGTGATTCCCAACTCTTCAGCAAAACCGCTTCCATAAATCAGAGGAAAAGCTTCCCTGAATGACACCGCTCTGTGGGTGTTCTGTTCCCTGGAGCTTGGGGAGCTCTGCACACTTCTCATTTTAACAAACAGCTCCCTTGTTTCCACTACAGCTTGGAAGATAAATGAAGGCAAAACCAGCCACGCCCAAGGAAAGGAAGCCCACAAGAAATTTTGAATATAAGCGAAATACGAATGGCAGTGTACCGCAGGGTGACAAGAAACACTGCCCTGAGCCACATACATCTGCCCAGCTTTTTGTCTTTTAAGATCCCCCCTCGTCCAGCTGACGGCGTTGTGTTTTAAGAATTGGCACGCATTGTCAGGCACTTACTGTCCAAGGAAGGGTGCTGAAGAACCCATCAACTCTAAAGAGCAGGAGAGTTTTCTTTTCTTTTCTTGTGTAATGGGAACCATTTATTCAAACCTATTTCTAAGATGAGGAAGAGGCTAAAGACAAATTTGACCTTAGCTGTTAAAAGCATCCAGCTTTATTAGAAATTGTTGCTAGAGGATAAGCAGTATTTTACAGCCTGTAAAATTACTCCTCCTGGTGAATTTCAACAGTAGGAATTTTCTTCACTGTATTTTTTTGCTCTCCTGCTATACACACTAAAGGGAGAAGGAAGTTGTCAGGATCAGGGCATGTTGAAACAGACATAAGAAAATGCATCGCTCTTGCTTTCTCTCCTTAGAGTACTGGGTGAATGCTGCCTCCTAGAGATACTCAGCCTCTCCCAAGTTTCATGGCTATCTCCCTTTGAGAAATTAAATTGCCACTGCAGCTGCTACCTTCTCCTTCTTAATTTTGACTCCCAGTTCCTGCTCAGTCATGGGATGAACAGGAGTCAATGCAAATGTTCATCATCATAGCCATGAAACCTTTTTAAGAAATACAAGAGTGCGACGCTTCAGCCACACCATTTCTCATCCTGCAAACAAGCCTGCCAAACCAAAGAATCACAGAATCATAGAATTGTCAGGGTTGGAAGGGACCTTAAAGATCATCTAGTTCCAACCCCCCTGCCATGGGCAGGGACATCTCCCACTAGACCAGGTTGCTCAGAGCCCCATCCAGCCTGGCCTTAAAAACTTCCAGGAATGGGGCTCCCACTACCTCTCTGGGCAACCCGTTCCAGTGTCTCACCACCCTCATGGTGAAGAACTTCTTCCTAACATCCGTTCTGAATCGACCCATCTCTAGTTTTAATCCATTCCCTCTAGTCCTACCATTACCTGACATCCTAAAAAGTCCCTCACCAGCTTTCTTGTAGGTCCGCTTAAGACACTGGTAGGCCACAATAAGGTCTCCCTGGAGCCTTCTCTTCTCCAGACTGAATAACCCCAACTCTTTCAGTCTGTCTTCATAGGAGAGGTGCTCCAGCCCTCTGATCATACTCGTGGACCTTCTCTGGACATGCTCCAGCATGTCCATATCTTTCTTGTAGTAGGGGCTCCATGTTGTGTTGGGAAGAAGAATGAAGGGCTGCAGGTGGTCATTTGAGAGCAGTGGCTAAGGTGGCATTTCTGTTTGCCTAGCTGGTCCCTGAGAAGACCACTGCCAGGGACAATGCGCTCTGGGATTTCCTGCTACATAGTGATGGGAAGAAGGCAGGCCAGAAGAGGTGGATTTATCCCTTTAATTGGAAAGTTCCCTGCACCCTGCAAAAGGATGGAAGGCAGATTCAGTTATGGGAAGGCAGTCATGTGCCATCCAAGACTGGTAGCAGAAATAAACTGCTATGGACTTCCTCTGTTATCGGCCAACTATTAATCATCTTAGGAGACGTAGTCCAAGCTTGTGCATAGCAGATAGAGTGTCCAGTTGCCACTTGGACTTCTGAGAACCCACTGTGTTGTGGCAAGCACAGGCCATGATTAGTGCTAACCGTACCGTGAAGTGGTTACAAGCTGAATTAAAACATATCATACGCATAGCCACTAATGTGATCGTTTTGGGTTTTGGGGACAAGAGTGAAGAAGAGATCAAATACAGCATAAGGGAATCCCTGAGAGACAGAACAACTCAAGCATTTGTATTTCCCAGCTGGAAAGTTGAGTTGTTGAAAGGAGACTGTGGTTTTAAGGAAGCTCACTGGATATAGTCTGACAGGGTGATAAAAATAGTTTGTATTTTTGTTCCATCTCCAGCATCACCCATGTTATTCCCAGCATGGTCTTGACTTAGGTCTCAGCCTCCACCTGCCTGCTTAGGGGAGATCATTTAATTGTGTCAGCTGTCTGAGAGTCACGGATGTGCAAGGCACTGCTAACCTGCTGCAGCAATCTTTTATGGCAGCAGTCAAATTCAGCTATATTCCTTTACCTGCATTTATCTGAGTGACAGCCTCTGCCCTGCCTTCCACAGCAAATCCCTTTAGAGACCAACCCAATACCCAGTGGCATCACCCGGGGCTAACCTCAAAGGCAGTTGAATCAAATTGTTAGGGTAGGATTCAACAAGTCTAATTTCAGGTGTCTGCAGGGAAGCAGTTTATGACTCCGTGGGTTGCCCTGGGTCATTTTTACAGCCACAAAGAGAAATAAACATTTTTTTAGGAACTGTTTCACTCATTGTAGATGTCTACATTACAATGAGGTAACTAGCACTCTGTAAAGGGAGACTATGCATCCAGACATCTAACTCAGATGAAGACGTCCACATCTGGTCAGCTGCATCCCACTCATCGTGACTAATGGGAGGGAGTACATCATACTCACTCACATTCAGAATTTACACTGTCCAAAGCCCTCTGCCAAAACCACCAAACCTCTTCACATGTTGAGGCAGTCCTCGGTATTGTGTGGTTCTCAGTTATTCCTTGAAACCTGAAGAAATCAGAAACTGTAAGTTCAAGGAACTCTTTAGTGCAATACCAACCTTATCACACAAGAGCATCTTTGGTATGTGAAAGCCCAGCTTCTGCTCACAGCTTCTGGCTGATGGTTCCAGGCCCTAAATTCACCCACCAACTTAAAAACCTTGTAAAAATTCTGTGAAATAACAATAAATACAATAAGGGAAAAGAAAAAACACGGGATTTGCTAAGAAATATGTCCCAAATTGTTTTTACTAAAGCACAGGCAAATGTTTTGCCGAACCAAGACAGAATAAACTTACAGCTAATATTTGAAATAACTGAAGTGACGAAACAGTACTTGACCCAGCAAGATTGCAGCTTGAGGTTACTGACAGCTGGTTGCCTAGAAACTGATTAGATGCAAATATGAAAATAAATAGCTTATATTCATTGCAAGGAGCAAAATTTATTTCATGTGAATCAGTTGAGTTTCTTGAAATTCTTCCATTTCTTACAGTATGAAGTGATATTTGTAACAACAATACATAGTATTTGTAACACAGTAAGTAGTTTTGCTGTGAAATTACCTAGAAGTTTATGTGACAGGAAAAACAAGAAAATATATCTGTATTGAATTTGACAGGCAGGGATTTTTCCATCTTCCATGACTCCAATTACTTCACTTGCATTTGATCAGAATGAAAAAGCCACAGAAGACTTAGAATTGACTAAAACCTCATATTTTCCAACAGCTTTGTGGAATGGCTCTAGATACTTATAAATCGGATCATCACTTCAGTGTTTAACTAGGGATTTTGATGCTAACATGTAATTGTTGGTTCATTCTGGCTTGCAGCACCAGATAGTTGTGGTCCGCTCTGGTCTAACTAGTGGTGCGTTCTCTACATCCTGATTTTTTGGTGTTGTAGTTTTTACACTGCTGGTTGCTAAAAATGTGGGATCCTCAATATTTTAAGCCCTAAATAGAGTCATAGAATCATAGAATATCTCGAGTTGGAAGGGACCCGTAAGGATCATCAAGTCCAACTCCCATACAGACCATTTATTTATATACACAGACCGTTTATTTATATACTGGGCCTGATCCCGTACTGTTTCTCTTCTGGATGTGATGCAGTCTCTTTGCAATGGAAAGGATCTGTAAATGACACCGTTGCCTAGGTCAGTCCCCTAGACAGCGCACACCACTCTCCCACATGCCCATGGTCCACAGTACGAAGAGGGAAGATAAGCAGTTGACATATGCTGCACACAAACTGTTGATCTGATCATGTGGGAGGGAGCGTTGCAGGCGACAGTAAATTAAAGCTGAGTGTAAATATTTTTGAGGGGGTGTATGTGGTGTGACACTGCACAGGATGAAGCCTTGTCATCAGGAGAGCAGCACTGGGCTCTACAAGAACCCTCGGCCTCAGCCTTGAGAGATGCCTGTGCTCAGCTCCTGCTCTGCTCTGACTCCTCGATGCAGGGCTGGTGTGGACCATGCTGTCTCCACCGGGTTTGCCGTGGTGGTGCCAAGCACAGGGTCCCAGGGCCACGGGGCCCTCCTTCAGCCCCAGACGTGGGGAAGGATGTGCACCGCTGAGTCAGCCGCTCGCTCTGGCCTTTAGCTTGAGGCCTGCAAAATTAAAGGTCTCTCCACTGTGCTGACAGCTGGGTCCGTTTTGGTTATGACTGTCCTCCGGCATCACACGGCTTTTCTGATTGTTCTGACTAGATGATGCTAAACACAACTCAGCTGAATTTTTCAGGCTACAAACAGCTTTCTGAAACCATAGTGCCCCTGCCACAGAGCCCTGGGAAACTACCATCATTCATTCTCCAAAGCCAGCTTCAGACAGCACCATCTATGTTTGATACGCCCTTTCCAAACATCAGGATTTATTCTTGGGACCACACAATACCCTGGGTCTGCATTAAAGAACCCATTGTTAGACCCCACAGGCCTCAATAAATATGTCCCAATCTTCAGCCTGCCATTCTAAAGGAAATAATGTTAATTATATAGATTAAACTAGGAAAAAAATTGCCTCACATTTCATCTGCCTATGATTAACAAACTGTACCCTGCACTGAGACTGGAAAAAGGTGACCATCCAGCCTGGCTGTTTGGGGAGCTCCTGGAAGGGACAGCAGTCCTGAAAGCCCTGCTCCACGCTCGGCATTGCACAGCACTGCTGAAAGTACTCCTCTACGCAGGGAAGAGTGGCTCAGCCATCCCTCCCCCACCAGCACGGATCCCTGTGGAGCTTCATGCTGAAGCTCTTTCCCCATCTTGCGTCTCTGCGGGAAACCAGTGTGGGAGGTCCTGGTGTGCTACAGCCGAATGTGCCTGCTGTCTGCAGCAAGCTCTACCCAGCATTTATTTCCTGAACTACCTCTGGCGTTATTCAGTGAGATCCCTGCCTGGTGGAGACAAGCGTGTGGACATGAGGGAGATGGCTGAAAATCAATTGCAGTAAAGTTTTCTGGTGAGAGGAGCGCCACAGGAAAAAAAAGGAAAACACACCAAAGATGTAGGGGGCCGAGAGAGCAGCATGTTTTACTGAGAGAAAACGAAGCCAGTTTCAGACTGTCAGGTCTCAGTTTTAAGAAATTCTGTAATACCATTGAAAAGGACATATAGTGAGAATCACAGTCTTCTACCCCATCTCTGCAGCACTGTCTGCCTCCGAGGTCAAGTGGGCAAAAGCAGCTTACACTTTTGGCAGCAAGGCATGGATTTTGCAGGAGATGAGGATGGCCCCAGATGGAGTGACCTTCAGAGTGAAACTCTTTTCTTTAGCCTATCTTAGTGAAAGAAAGAGAAGAAAGGAAAGAAAGAAAGGAAAGGAAGGAAGAGAGAAAGAGAGAGACAGAGAAAGAGAGAGAATGGGAGAAAGGGAGAAAGAAAGAGAAAGAGAAAAAGAGAAAGAAAGAAAAAGAAAGAAGGAAAGATATAAGGAGGGAAAGAGACAAAGGAGATAGGAAGAGAGAGAAAGGAAAAAAAGGAAGCCACGAAGGAGGGAGGAAAAACCGGAGACTAATGATGTGGGAGAACTGGAGTGAAAAAAGTGAGAGGAAGGATCAGTAAATTCTAATAAAAGTCTAAGGAAAAAATCCTGTAAGCATGATTACAGAACTACATGCAACCTTATTGGTTTGTGCGGAGTTCTGCATAAACAGGTAAGTCTGATTAAAAGCCTAGAGAGACAGGCAACCCAATCCAGAAGGAAGAAAAAATTGGAAGAAAGTTTTCCTTGCTCATGTGCAGTGTTATACAGATTCTTCTTTTCCTCAACTATTCCAGAAACCTACATTATGGTCATTGCTTCTACTCTTTTGTGCTCCTTTGCATTGTAAACCAGGAGAATGACTTCTCTGTACAGACAAGGGAAGAACTTTGGGCCACCCTGAAATTTTGCCATCTCTAGTGAAGAAGGTTTAAATAGTGACAGAAGCTTTACAGCACAACACAGGCAGAGAAACAAGACACTCCATCTTGGGGAGATGACACATACCAATTTCTAGGCTTGTTATTGATGTCCTATCAGACACAACCACACCGGATTATCCTGGCAGGAAGGGTAACACGCAGCACAGAAGGTGCAAACAGTCATTTTAACTCACCACAGGAATACATGCACTCACACACTATACATTTTGAGGATGTTATCATGCCGAAGGGACACCTAACAGCTAACGAAAGGTATAAAGCATTTGTAGCCTTCTCAACCCGTGCCTGTCCCAGGCATTTTTACATACAAACAAACTACTTCTTGAAAACAACGGACTGAAGCTCAGACAAGTATTTATTGGGCACACACCTATTTAAATGCTGGGTTTACTGCTGAAGCACCAGACTCAGTAAAAGAGAAGAAGGAGAAAAAGTCAAGAACTTTTGAACTGAAGTGCTTGAAAAGCAAAGACTCATGAAACCACAGTGGCTCTGAGTAAATGTCTTGTCTGAATGCTAATTCTTGCCACTGAAAGAGTACATATAACACCAACAATAGCAACAAGGAAAAACATGCATGTTTTAAACAAACAAACAAAAAGCCTCCAAAACCACCCTGAACCCTATGCGGTGCTGGAATACAATTACTTGGGTATATACTCTCAAGGAGCAGTTTTTATCAGTCATTGGCTGGATTACATTTTCTCGAATAAATAAATGGTGTGCGTGTGACTTTCTATCACTTCACGAAAACAAAGTTATGTAAAAGCCGGTTATTTGCAGCATAACCTTTCTGAAGAAACCTCAGCCGATGTCAGGTAATTATTTGTCACCCGAATCTAATACTTTCCGCCCTGTGCCAAGTCATTTTCATGGGATCTGCAGGGTGTGATGTGGATCAGAAATACCTTCGCCATCCGTCACTGCTGAAAATCACTGGAGCTGGATCCATCTGCCTGTGTTTACCCAGCAACCAGAGTCGCGTTGCTAATGCGAAGGTCGCCCCATGTGAACCCATCAATCAGCGAGCTGGCGTTTTCAGCCCTGTACCAATATCAGAAATAAGTTCAAGGGAACAGCTTTTAACCCTTCACTGTTTCTAAATGGCCGGATACATCTATCCTTCATGGAAGTAATTTTCAAAGTCACGTCCAAAGTGACCTTCAGTACCCAACTTAAACGCTCGTACCTACCAGATAACCCTGTGACCTGCCCAGCCTAAACTGTAATTTTCCTGCTGAAAACATCGCATCATAGATAGTGTAGCTAACCAAGCTGTAACTGCTGGATTTAAATTTCAAGAAAACTCCTACAGTATGTGCTCTAAAATGATTACCACCTATATTAAGAATACAGTTTAAACATTTCAACTCAAAACAAAATGTTGCATTTAATGACAAGGGGATTGTGATTTTCTATAAGGTTTAAATGGTTCTTGAATTTATTTATTCCTAATTTGATTTTTTAAGTGGTCTATGTCAAGATTACAAATGCAGTCAGCTGCTCACTCATACTTTAAGGCAATATGCTACATGCCTTTTTGCTTTGTACAGACCCATGCCTTCACGCTCTTTTTGTGATTAAAGCTAGCCAGACTAATTAATTCAAAAAATTATTTCTATTTCTAAATTGTCTGCAGACAGACTGGGATTTGCACTGATTTCTTTCTTGTCTGAAATCCTTCAATGGATGCTTTGTCCAAGCATACCTCAGACCGTAAACTCTTCATAACTGACCTGCAATGACTAATCCAACCATCTCATGTTCCCAGTACTGGGCCTGGGAGAGTTGTGCGTTTGTGTGTGGGTTGGAGCCCTGAAAAGAGAAGAAAAGATTTTGAAAAAGGCTATGTGCTACAAAGATTCACAATTGCAAGACCTGAAGTAGCTTATCTTGGAGCTTGTGGAAAATAAACATATCTAAAAAAGACAAGATCTTCGTGTACCACTGAAGTGTATCCACCTCTGGGCAATAGTTCATAATAATAGCTTAAATTTCCCAAGCAGCTGAGGTTAGTGTGTGAAAAAATATCAACTGAAACTGAGGAGTTAATTTTGATTTGGGGCAATCTACCTGCTCCAGGTGGACCCTAGGCTGGATGCTGACTTCATAAAATTTTATCCCTATGAAAGTGTCCTGAAGCACTCAGTTCAACAGTTGAGGTGACCTAGATTAAAGCTTGAGCTAATAAAAGCCGATCTTCTAAGAAGTTCAACCCTGTTGTGTTCCCAATGTCTTTGTGGGGAGCAGTTAACTATGAAATAATCCATAACATTTCCCTATGTGTCCTAGATTATTTCACTACTTGTTTTTTATTTATTTGGCTGCTTTTGTTTTTTAATAAAACTGTTTTAAACATGTACTCTTAAACAAGGTTTATAATGCAAAACGGAGCGATCAACTGAAAGTCATCTTGTTTTGAAAAAAATAACACTGTTTTTAGGTGAAGCAATTTTGTGAAAACTTCCAAGAAATAAGTGTTTTATGGCAGGTTTTTGCAGTGTCTGCCACTGGTGCTTGAGACCATTATTTTACATCAATTCTCGCCTGTATCATTCCTCTCAAGCATTGCAATGGGGAATTATTTTGGCTTCTTAGGTGTTTTGCTGCTTACACAAAATCCAGTGACAAGTCATCAGAATGCCTGTGATGAGATGGTGGTCTCAGCAGCTTTCTGCAGCGGCAGAGATGACAGTGCAAGGTGCTAATACAAGTCGGTGATTAATGGGATATAAGAACCCAGATAGATTAGACTGGATTAAGCATGCATATGCTTCATTTAAATGAAAACCATCAAAAAAAAAAAATCTCTTGCCAGAGAGGCCAAGATGTTCCAAGTCACTCTCTGGCTTTCCAGTAGCAGGGAGTTTTGACTCAAAGAAGTCTTATGTAGCCTGGCAAATCATGGTCTCTAGACGTGAACTCTTTCTGTCTACTACCCATTTTATACCTGTCACTGCAGCAGCAAAGACAGATAAAGGAACCAGCAGCAGGTTCCAGGGTGACCCTGGCTATATTGATGTTATACTGGTGTAGACAAAGGTGGGATTTAAAATCAACCAACCCATGTAAGTCATCACTCCTGATCCAGTAATGTGCTTTATATGGTGTTAACTCAAGGTCGTAAAGAGCTGCTGCTTTATTTTTTGTTAAATAAAATGAACAAATATTAATCAGTTGAGAATAATCCATGCTACAGCAGCAGTAGTAGCTCAGTGTAGCACTATTAAAACCAACCAAAATTCAAACCGTATCACAGACATACTCGTTGTGCCTCATTTTTCCACAGATGAAATGGGGCTGCAAGGCTTAGCAGAGTTTGCAGTTTGTAGGAACCTGTGGTAAGGATTGTAGGAATCCGTGGCTATGTGTTACTGGGACATAAAGTGACGTCCTCCTTATAGACTCCTCCAAACTTTTTCCTTCCCTGTATGACCACTAAGACAGTCCCCTTATGATCTAGGACTTCCTGTTCTGCGAGCTCATACATCCACTTCAACAAGTCTTTGTCCATGCAAGCACAGTTTAAGCTGCCTCTTCCTTCATGAAACAAAATGCAGTAGTAGTTGGGTATCTTCCTATTATTTCTGTGGACACTTTAATTTGAAACACTATGAGGTTTTATTTATAAAAAATCCTGTGTGTTTTCTTTTTTGTGACAAATCATGCTCTCCCCTTTCCTCTCGGTGCTTAAATACTGAGTGACTTTAATGGAATTGCTGAGATAAAGAATATGGAAAATTAGTGTGATGCAGCTCCTCACATAAACGAGAGACGTGTGCTTTGGCCTTTAGATATTTTCCCCCTTGCCTGCTTCAAGGTCTCAGTAAGTCACTGCCAAATCAGAGCCCTTCATATCCAACTCGCTGTAATCCAACATTGTTTGATCCCAGGAAAATACTGAGGGGCCTGCTCAGAGAAACCTGGCTCAGCTGGAGAAAGGAGCACATCGATAAGCACCATG
The DNA here is from genome assembly GCA_013398915.1 of Dromas ardeola. Classification (NCBI taxonomy): domain Eukaryota; kingdom Metazoa; phylum Chordata; class Aves; order Charadriiformes; family Dromadidae; genus Dromas; species Dromas ardeola. The sequence goes on from VYZM01016708.1 coordinate 686,559, forward strand.
ACTGGGTATGTGTGCCGTGGCTGATACAAAGGAGTTCATGGATGTGGGCCTCATGGATGTGGACCAGGGTGACAGGTGCCTGTTCTGCGCAGAGACCCCACTGGCAGGGCTTTGTGTGAAGCAGAAACCAGCAACAAACCAGCAGGCAGTGCCACGCATCTGGACCAAAGCACTGATACACTGCCAACACTTCAGCAAAGGTTTCCTCTGAAGCTTTTTCACCGCAACTAGAAATAGAAACAAAAACATCGGTGAATGCTCTACTGCTGAGCTCTGTCTCGCTGGCGGTGTTCACAGGCATGCTCAGAAGATACGCAGACCTGTCTGTAGTGCAGGTTGGGCTTGAGTGCACCAAAGAAAGGATGAGGAATTAACTCTACCTTCTTCTGCTCCAGCATCTGAATTTTAACCTGGAGCTTTTCACAGTCCCCAGCCACCCCTTTGCTGGACAGCTGTGATGAGTATCGTGGGAGCAGTGAGGGACGCCCTGGACGAGGACCGCACCGAGGAGCCTCAGGTCAGCGTGGAGTTACTTCAGCACAGCTGTGGGGCAGCAGAGGAGCCAGCTCTGGCCTCCTCCCCAGTACCACAATGCCCTTCGCAGCCTGGAGGGAAGAGGGCAGTAAAAGGAAGAGAGAGCAAAAGAAGCATTTAGAAGTGAATTAGTTAAAAAGTTACTCTCCGTGTGAACCTGTCAATCTTAGGTAGAGGATTAGGCCCACTGGGGTGAGGAAGCCCAGGTGCAAACACACACACACACACACACACACTTTCACATGGTATCACTAAGGCCTTGAGGTTAATTATAGCTCTGAAATCTGACAGAGAAAAATTAGAGGGGAGAGGGACAGCTGCGGGATCCTGGGGTGTAGGGTCTGATTTCCAATGCAATCTGCAGCCCACCAAAGATCTTCACTTCGGAAAAATAAAGTTCAGCCATCTCTAGTCCCCGCCTGCTGCTTTTCCATTGCCTCATGTGTGCCACGAGTCTCTGCGCTCCTAGCAGGGTCCCCATAGCAGCAGCCTGGCCCGTGCTAAGCAAGGGTGGCTTGTGCCAATGAAAAATATACATAAATCGGGATTGCTCAGACCTCCTTCTTTTCTTCCTGCCCTGCTTTTCTTTCTAGCTTGTTGCAGAAGACAAGTCAGGAAGACTAGTGCTAGCTTCTTTCTTCCTACGTCTGCTTACAAATCTCTCCTAAACCGGGAATTAAAATGATGTTGGCAAGTTTTATCCTTCTCTCATCGCATGTCATCTGCCTCTTCTGGTGTCCAGAGCTGGAGCCTCCAGAAACAATCCTGTTGATCCCACATTTTGAGGATAGGGGCAGTACAAGGTCTGTGTATTGCATCTGCCTCCCTTTGGGGCATGGGAGACTTCGGGGGGGTCTTGCTGCCCATCCTGAACCTCCTTATCTGCTTGCATGTAATGGTCTCATATTAAAAAAATGGAGACCCCATAAGGTGGTTGCAACATGAGCTGAAAGGGTGAGTCCAAAGATTACACAAAACTGTGTTTAAGGTTGGTACCTCTGGTCTGGGTTGCAGTGGTTTGAGAGCCATTTTAATTTACACAGGCGAATAATAACTCCTCAGAGGTTTAAAGTACAGTCAAGAGTTGGGATTGGGTATCCACTACAAGGTCAACACCACTGTTGGACGCAATCATAACTTTTAATGCATCTTGGAAGGACAGAGAAGCTCCAATGAGTGGGAAAATACTAGTGATGTGCCAATGATCTAAGAATAAATGTGGTGGGGAATTATAGGCTGCTTAGCTTGACAACAACCTGAAGCAAAAATCAGGTACTGGCTGATCAGAAGATGGAAAATCCGACAAAACTTTAACAACTTCTTTAAGTTAGGAATTTCTCATAGCAGTTCCTTCTTTAGTATTACTGGTTTTTACCAGTATTTTCCAAGGAAGACTAATTTAAAACATCCATACCAGCTTAATGTCTTGCTGTACAACCAGACACGTATTAAATGCGATTCATCTTGAAAGTAAGAATAAAGTTTAAATCTCACACAAACCCAGACCCCAGACTCTGCCAGAGCTCATTAGAAGTTAAGCACAATGCAAAATATCACCTTCATTTTGAAATCTATGACAAATTATTTTTAAATTGTAGAGTTATGGTTAACCAAACTCTCATTTTCCCATTCATAGCCACTCATCCGGAATACACTACAACTTTCTAGACTTCTTTTGGGTAACAGCTACAGTCAGACATAGAATCATAGAATCATTTAGGTTGGGAAAGACCTTTAAGATCATTCAGTCCAACCATAAACCTAACACTGCCAAGTCCACCACTAAACCATGTCCCTAAGTGCCACATCTACATGTCTTTTGAACACCTCCAGGGATGGTGACTCAACCACTGATTGGCCAAGTAGGCAGACATCTTTAGGAGATCGGTGAAGCAGATGAACACATTATCAAACCCATTTCCTTCAACCAAACTTTCTATAGTGCTCAGCTGGCATAACATTAACCAGAGCTAACATACTGCAATGTAAAACAGGCAGGTTAGTTAAAATTACCTTTACCAGTGACTTGAGCCATAACGGTCTGACTTTTCCCTCACACAAAGATCCAAAGAGCTGGTTTGCCAGCTCTCTGGAGTAGACAGTAAGCAGCAGCATGGATGCAAAGGTAGATCAGATTGCTCAAAGCCTTCTCCAGCTGTGTTTTGAAAATTTCCGAGAGTGGAGATCTTAGAAAAGCCTAAGATGACATTTCTTCCTTTACAAAATACCCACTCCCCTTTGGATAGAACATTTACCCTTTGCTGGGCTCCTAAGAATAAAATCCTCTGTATCCATGCACTGATTTCCAGCCGCTGCTGTATTCTGCTGACTTTGCAAAACAATACTTTTCCTGTTAACCCATGCACGGGGGCGTGCCCCAGGTGACACAGATACAGTAACCTAACATCACCACCCACATGGGCTTTGCAGGCCCCACTTGATGCACACATTTACTCCAGGTCGAAAGTTTTTCTTGCAGCTGATAATAGCAAGGCAAGAAGCCTTGTTCCAGTTTTGATTGCATAGCTAGGTGATGGTGAACGGCACGCATCACCTATCTGTACAGTTCCAACTTTAATGCAGTCACCATGATAGCTAGCCAGTTAGGTGGTTTCACCACTCAAGAATGCTTTGGAACTGCCAGATGGACGCTCCAGTGAGAGGCCTGATTCTCCACTAACTTACCCCTTTGTGTCATTCAAGAGGAAAACCGCTGAAGGGGTAAAGACAGCCTAAGCAAAGCGGGGAATCTGGCACTGTAGGGCTGCTATTAGGACCACTGAGGCACCCACAGGGAGCCAGAGTTCCCAGAAAGGCAAGTCTGTGGTGTGACGTGTCCCGAGGTAAATCAGGGCTGTGCACGCCTTTGTTGCTTCATTGCATTGAAACACACTGCTTTGGAGGCCTCAGTTAGTGGGCAGCGCTGAGACTAGGTCCAGAGAGCTGACAGACCCTGTAGCCACAAAGCTGCTTAAGCACTTGCTGTTTTCTCCATCAGGGAAGAAATTGCTCCCTGTTTAACTGTTTACACCACAGCCTAGAGAGAAGCCTGAGAAATTACCGAGTATCATAATACCATAGTTATCCCACAGCTCAGCTGCTCTCATTTCTGCTTGCCTTTGTTTCCTTCCCTTCCCCTCAACCCTTTTGTTCTCTTGGCTTACTCACCATCCATTCATTTTCTCTTCTTGGTATTTTTTTCTCCTATGCCTCCTTTTTTACTCTCTTTCTCCGAACCGCTTCTCCTCCCCTCCCCCTGCCCTGCATTTTCTGGCAGAGTTTTGGACTTTGAGTTCAGTTTTATTCTTCCCTGGAGAAATGACTTAATGCCTTGGCTCTAATGAGCAGTTTGCTAACTGTGAGCCCTTGCTGCTTAGTCTGTGTGGAGATGTGCGTGCCAGTAATTGGGAGCCCCATTTTTCTTCTGCTTTGCTTTTCTTCTTCCCCCCTCCCTTCTTTTCCCCAGTCTCATTTAGCCATATGATGGCTGAAGAGAGCAAAGAGTCAGACAACTTGGTAAGACCTTTTGTATTAGATCACTGCTGTTCAGGCGCTCAAGAGAACAAGCTCAACAGCTCAGGGAGCACGGACTACAACAGGCATGAGCCTTCTGAGTATATATAAGGTTTCCCCTGTGGGGATATTTTGCCATTTATTTTGCAAGTAGATTAAGCTGCCCACGGATTGCATATGCTCTGTAGTGTGGACACTGCTCTGGGTTGCCATCTGTGGAGGCATCTGTCAGCTGAGCCCTGCTTTCCCAGAGCTTTGGTTGGCTGAAGCCAGTCTGTTCACCAACAACTTTTCAATGTTCCCAGCTCTGACCAATTCCCCTCTACCTCATAAACACAGGATTTCTCTAAGTTTTAAAGGCCCTCGGGTGCCCTAACTTGATCTGTTCCGTTCAACCACTTCCTGTAAACAGACATTTATGGTAATTTTAGAGGCCACTGGGGCCCCTTCTCTATTCAAAGTGAACCTTTGCTCCCAAACGTCTAGACTTTGACCTCCTCTCTCCCCAGCTTTCATGCTCAAACTCTGCCGTGCTTCCCACTCCAGTGTTTGACTCTGAAGTGCCTGGTCCAGCCCCCCTGGTTCTTCCTTGCAGCCTTCACAGCTGCTGAACACCCTGCTTGTGAGACGTGAGAAGACACCAGCAGAGTGGTAGTCGGCAGGACTTACTTGCACAAAGTAGTCACAAGGCACCCCACCAGCAAGAGGCCAAGCTTCAGCGCACTGCAGCTCCCCATAAAACAGAGGCTGAAAATACAGAAGGGATCTTGGCTGCAGCTGGCAGAAAGTGACAGGCTTTTAAAGTCATTTTAGTGCCAGGAAAAGCTCAAGAACATGAAGTTTCATGATGAAAGAGACACTGATGTTTCTAAAGCTGTAGTTCACATGTCACCAAACCACAGAATTAGCCACAACCTAGAGGTATTTGCCTGTCTCTTGGATGGCCTTTTCAAAGTCATCTAATGGCTTCTGTCCTGTAACGAAGAGCATACTCCTGCCTACTTTCTTGGGACACAACAGGGCCTAATGCTTGGTGAAACTGCATGTGCACCACCCAAATGGATGGCCACTATGGCAGTGCCAGCGCTGGCAGCTATCCACAAAATCTATCTAGCCTTTGTTCATTGCTGTGTGCCATGCCGTGGTTGTATCCAAGTCCCTGATTCGTTGTCTAGTCTGGGAGACACATGCAAGGCATTTAGTCCAGGTGTGTTCCCAAGAGCTGAACATGACAGCAATCAGTATTTCTTTAGCACGCAGCCTGGACTCTCTGTCTTGAAAACGTAGTTTTTCCGTGTGTCATTCAATACCACATCCTCTCTTCTAAGCCTTAAGTTGATAACAAGACCTAAAGCCCGTCATTAATGGAATGCATAACTAAAAACATTATAATCAACCTGTTAGCTAAGCTGATTAACAGTGGTCAGTTAGGTCTACAAAATCCCTTGCACTCACACCTGGCTCTGCAAGTTTAACCAGGATGTCCAGTGATGCTGATCTCAGGAGACAGTCAACTCTCTTGTTCTAGTGATTCCACGTCTGAGGGCTACTGCACCTCAAACTGCTGCTGCTGTTGCCTGATGCTCTATATCTCACTCTCTTTGGGCACTGGATGATTACTGTCTTCCCGCAGACTCAGCCCATCACAGGTGATGACCTCATATCATCATGGATTAACACATCATTTTCAAGAAGCAGAGGCAGTTTCCAACACCATGAATCCCGTCTTTCTTTCTTTCTTTTTTTCCCTGTTATTTGATTTTTGTTCACTTTTCAGGTCTCTAGTATCTCTGACATCAGCTCCTAATTGTTTGGGCCATTCCTGGCTTTAGTTTTCTACTCAGCAAAACATCAGAGGGTGACAAGCCATGCTGACAATCTGCAATTTAACAGAGCTAAATATGGATCAGAGTCTGACTAAGCATTCTTCTTTAGTTATTTTTACACCATTTCCCACCCATCTGTTCTACTGGGAATAATAGTAATTAGTAGTTCATGTCCAAACCCCAAATTCACTTGCAACTGCTTGAACTCATGTCCACAAATTGGCACTAATTTATCAGACCTCACTGCATCAGTAATGTCATGTAAAAGAAAATTGGATTTGACAGCTGCTTAAATTGCAATAGCATACACTAAGCGTATCTTATGTTGGTTAGAATAGTAGTGCAGAGCAAGTACATAGTGTTTTTGCAGATAACACAAATAAACATGTGCTTACTTTTCCCCATGGAGCAATTATTATTTTGCCATGGGAAATTCTTCCCTGATCTTTTATACTTGCATGGATTTTTTTCCTGTAGTACATTAGGGCTCAACAACCTCACACCTTTAAACAAAATTCCACCTTGTAATGTGATCTTACCCTCAAACTCATGTAGGGGGCTGTCCTAGCCATTTTCAACTAGTGGTCTGGAGAATGTCCCCAGGTGTATCTCTAGCAATCGGAGTTTGTGTTTCATCTGAGATCTACCATGTTTTTGGGTTTATTTTGTTTTATTTTAAATCAAATATGATTTGTGCTATCTAGTTCTGAACTTTGCTCCACTGTTCTTCAATTTAGTGTTCTAAAACATCTCTGAAACCACTGAATCTTTCCCATATTTGTCTTTAATCTTCAAATTGTACTCTTGTACCTAAAAAAGAAATGTGTGGATTGCACAGCACGAGAGGCTACCAGGTCCCTTTTGGCAATGTTAGGAAGGTTTTATGGTCAGTTCAGCTAACTCTGGCCTCCCATAAATAAAGAAGTGAAATTTTACACCTGTGGACTGGGGCCAAAGCCGCCTTCTCTATTTGAACATGCTGACGCTCTGTTTTTGTTGGTGTATGTGACATATAAGCCACTGGTCTCCAACTCTGACCACACTGGTATAGGAAAGCCACACTGATACCCTCCTCAGAGGCATCTGTGGACAAGTTGCTTTTGCATTTATGGTTATAGTCTCCCGGGACACCAGCCTCTTTCATTAACTCCTTCATCTTTTCCAGCTGTTGAAAGTTTGCACTCTGTGTCTTCTGGAAATCTTTCAGTGGTCATTTCCTAAGTTTATTTCTGAGCTTCATAAGCACATCATCCTTGACTACTTTCTCTGAGCCTTCTTCCATTGCAGGTGTTTGTTGTTCTGTCACACTCTGCATGCCTGTGATCTACAGTTGCTACTTCAAGTAAATGAGCTAGTTGCAAACTTTCCTATGCGCTATGCTGGTTCAAGGAATCTCTCTGTGGCTTCCTTGTCTCTTGGGACGGGAATACTGGTGTTTTTCTGACCATCCTGAGATCTGTCATCATGTCTTACTGCTTTAATATCTCATCCCACTCCTTTTTACACTACAAGGAATTGACATTTGTAATTTTTTTCAGTTTTACTCTAGCAACATGAGCTCTTCCTTAAGATGTTTGAGGACCTGGTCATGCTTTTCCACTCTTTCTCCCCAGGTCAAGGTGATATGCAGGACCTATTACCTCCCTATCCAAAATTCACCACGTTGTCTGAGTGAAACACCTGGAATACCAAACACAGCCTGCAGAAACTATGTCTCCTGAAGACTGTGTTGAACCTGCACAAACATGTGCTTTGTATTTTGAGGGGCTCTTGCCAGAATCCTGCTGGGGCATCTAGCATAGAAAATATTTGGCATCAGCTACATCCCCCAATACTTTTCTTCTTTCAGGTAATGGAAAGGAGAAATTTTTACATTTTCAGTTCTTTTGAGGATCCAAAGTTCATCAGATGTACAAACAATCTCACTTCTGTCACCCCCAATACAATTCTCAGAATGACTAGCCTATCCAAGAACTTCTCCAAACCTATTTTAAGGCAAAAGTTTTCCCCCTGCAACAAATCATCTAATATTGTTGTATAAGTTGTATACTTTCAGCCCTATTCTTTGCTGTGCTGACAGCTTCCCTATCATGTTGAAGATGTTCTCAAATTCTTCCTCAGTGTCTTGTTCTCTCCCTCCTCCAATAAAGGCACCTTTCTGAAAGACTGAGGGATCAGTCCATCTTTAATGCAATAAGAGCGTCTCTCCCTCTTTGTACTTTTTTGTATTTCTAGCTCATATATACACTTTTCAGTGGAGGTAATATAACTACATTTTTACCATCACCTATGTGTAGATAATCTTTTACAGTTAGTGTCCAACACAAAAATATAAGTCTCATTTATTGGTTGGCGAGTCCATTCAGCTTGAGTTACAGCAAGAACAGCCGTTGACCCTATTAAAAAGCCATCTGTGCAGTGCTACCATTATCTTCTCATCCATACTGTGGACGCTCTGTTGAAATCTGCAATGCATAGCAAAGTGATAGGACCTGTTGCTTTTGCATTTTTTCCTCCTCCATCAGAAAAAAACTACCACAGCGTGCACTCTGATAAGTTGTTTTTTCTTGACTCTGGCTGAACACTGCACGCCTTTCTGCTTCTGATCATTTTTTTCCCCAAAGTAGTTGAAATCTCTGCCAGTTTACATATCCTTCCTCCCTTCCTCCCCTCCAACATCATGCTGCCCTCCAGTATCATATTCTGCACACACCTCTGCAGCCTGAACAACCAACCTGTGCACAGTCCTCATTGAGTGCTTGATGATCTGCACTCGACCATCCTGCTTTCTTTCTCTGCTGAATTACGTTCCAGGAAACATCCAGGCAAAGTATGACAACAAAAGTAGTCACCAAAGTCCTCTTTTGTCCATGAACACCTTTTATTTGTATTAAATTGCTCGTTAAATACTTCTGTGTCTGTGTTTCGTGCTGAAAACTGTTTGCTTCGCTGGCTCACTTTCGTTACCCTGTGCTTGCTCACTTAACAAGAGTATCTCCAATCTCTGAATGGTTGACTGACCTTTTTATAACTAGGAAGGATAGCAAAGCAATTTCAAGGCAGAGACACACATGCTTCTAGAAAACACTTTGGAACAAATTTCATGACATGTTGATCTTCCCTCGACTTGGTAACTTATCCCTGGGGAGCTCCAGACTGAGCTATGCATAGCCCTTTGTTCAGTGTTCATTGTATCTCCCTATTTCCTGCCATTTTTTGTAACTGAAATCTATTACAGTCTTAATTATATTAGCCGCTGTTAAGCACATCAAACCGTGGAACTTGGTTTTTTTTTCTTAATAATTTGGAAAATTCAATTTAGCTTTTAACATGACAACATCAGCTACAAGATTACTAACTGTGATTCAGTAATTTAGATACAAGCTGCCACATAGCTTTTGCTCATTTAGTCTAGCCTTGAAGAATAATGAGAAACTTACTTCTTTCACATAGCAGATTATTTGTAATCTGCTTGAACTTTATAGCGTATAATCGCTGACCTCAACCATATCATGCTGGATCTGCTTCATGACTACATCAAGACTTGGAAGTTTTAAAGATGATATAAAAATAAAAATAAAAGAATGCCCCAAAAGCCAGGCATAGTAGATTTTTAAAGCTGAATTTCATGATTTTTAACACTGTGAGCATTTACTTGAGTGTCTGGAAATTATTCTTGTGTACAAATACATGTGAATTAGCAAAGACAGTAATGATAACCTAAACTAAACTGAGCTCCCGTGTTAAGATTTTCTAATAGGACTTGTCACTGCTCTGCTTGTTTCTAATTGATTTTCAATCACCAGCAAGCAAAGGTATGGGTATCTGAGCTCATTTGTTCTCAGCCATCATTCGTATTGCAATGTCACAGGCTTTCACACTCTTTTGCAGGGCAATGCTCATGTCTGAGCAGATCTAAGTAAAACTTTATGGTGCCTGAAACAGCTCAAAGCAAGATTTGTGTTGAACAGAAAGGCTGACTCCGCTCTAATTCCTGTAAACTCAGGCATTAAATTCCAGCTTTTGAGCAGTAATAAAGATGACTGAATTACATTTGATTGTCCCTCCCAGACTGCCCAATGCACCGTAGGACGGCTGGAGCATTCCTGCCTCATGTCCTGGTGGCTCAGAGCATTCTCTAGTGGGCTGTATACATTGCCTGCAGTCTGGTCACATCTTTCTCTCCAACCTACTGTCGGATTTCATCATCAGTCACATTTCATTTTGACACAGTGTGAAGAAGGCTGCACACACTTTCCAGACGACTTCCAACTTCCACTGTATTCTTGGAGCACCTGAGGAGGATTATAGTCTCAAAGTTGGTACAGACTTAAAGTGTCTGCAATTAGCAACAAGACAGGCAGAACTATAAACCAATTTCTACAATAAAGCTCTTCTACTATATGTATAAGTCTCTGAGATTTTCATTCAGTGGACCAAAACATACCTATATTCAGTGGGTTTCATATTGCATGTTTTGTATTCTTGTATCTATTTTTGGGTAAAAGAGAGGAGGAAAAAGAAGTGTGTCTTCCCTAGTGTGCTGGAGAGATTAATGTGGAAAGCAGCCTTCAATTTGGAAGTGGCATAGCTGTTGTTAGTGAGAATGCAGAGTTTTTAATTCAAGATCAACTTTTAGGGAAACTACAGGATTATTTCTGTTTGGAGATTTACTTGTGCCCAAATACATGGTATTGATAATATGTTTCAAGCTGGAGCTATGAACCCTAGGTCTGTGCACCTCTGACCAGCTGCATTTGAACACCAGCTGCATTTGAACACCAGTGCCACAGCTGAGGCATAAAAGTACTTCCCCAAAGACATAACTCTGCTCCATAATATTATTGCAATCACACTTCTAAATCTATATAAAAAAATCTTCAAGGACAGAAAGTCAAGGACACAAATTTGGGAGCTGCTTATGCAATATTAATGCGTGATCACAAATTCATTTTCCCACAGGACGCCTGCCTCCTTCAGCTTGCAAGAAGGCCCTAAGGCCCCACCTCAAGAGGAATCCAGGCTGAGTAACAAGAGGAGCTTTCTAATGCAGGATGCTCACATCGCCTGCTGCAGGAGCTGACGGGCATGAAGCAAAAGAAGCAGAGATATATAACAAGATAGCCTTTGTACATTACAGCTTTTCCTAAGTTACTAGAAACAATATAGGAACTAAAAAAAGAGGGAAAATTCTGGGTCACCTACCAGACTGGGAGACTAGGCTCACAACCTCGTCCTTTATCATTTGAACCCAATATCTGAACTGTGGGCTTGTATCCTTGCTTTCCCACTCCACAGGCTGTATCCTGCTCCCGGATCCATCTCTATTCCATTTGCACAGCAGGGATGAGCCCATGGGCACACTAAGGGACACCTCTAGACTAACAGTGATGCTGAACAACTGCCCAGACTCTGCTGCACCCTGTCACTGGAGACACAAGCAAAGAAGCTGGCAGCAGGTGAGAGGAGAGAACATGTGAGAGAGAGGAAGGAAAAGGGGAAACTTCTGTCCCCATGAATCTGCAACACTGGAGCTATGGGGTCAGGAGCATGCCCAGAAAACATTGGGTGTTCAGGAGACAAATCTGCCAATGTCTGAAAAACCTCCTGTTCAGGAAGCACAGACTTACTAGTTTAGAGGCTAGCCTGTTGGTCAAACTTAGAAGAATTTTCATGGGGCACAGGGAAAAGCACATACCATATACAAAGGCACCAGCCCTATGCCAAATTTCAAGCCCTTACTTCAAAGCTCAGAGTTTCTTAATGAAATATCTCTCCCTCTAATCTCATGTTTGGGAACTGTTGTTCCAGTTTAGCTGAAACAGTTGATCCATCCTCCTAAAATCATCATTAGTAGACATTTGGCATGGAAATCTTCCACCTGCACTGTTTGTATTTGGCAGAGCATTTCATGGGGAAGTGCTTTAAAAGAGTATAGCTTTGGAAAGTGTAGAACATTGCTAATGGTGAGATGTGTCATGCCATGAGCCGTGAAAATTATTCAAGGAGCTTCACAGGCCTTCATGGAATAATTTGTAAAGCGGAGGGGAATGATCCTGAAAGCATAAACTTACTTGCTTAAGACTATAAAGAGAACTAACGGAAAAGCTTTGAATAGAATTGTTGGGCATGGTTCCCCAAGCGATTTTCCCAATGTATACCAACTTTTAAGTCTAAAGCCTCCTCATCTTGCCTCCTTTCTTAGCCTCTAAGACATATTTAGACAGGCAGCTGTACATCTTGAGTGTGGTTGTTGCTGTGATTCCTGCATCTCGTATTTGCATATCTAGAAGAAAGTGATTTCCACCCAGTGTAGGAATTTGAGACTGTAGTAGGGTGTCCTCAACCCTCCCGACATCCATCAAATATCCATTTCTCTTTTTGGGACCCATACAAATCCTCCCCCTTGCTCTGCTATGCCTGTAGCTAGAGGGCAGCTATAGCATAATCCCTTCATTTGACTGCAAAGATTCATGTTGCGACTCATACAGTAAGATGTCCTTCCCTAAACCACGCGTTGGTTCAGGGGAAGTGGAGATGGCAGCAGAGAACGCTACTGCATTATGCAAAGAGAAGAAAGACAACGCAAACTGTCCTTCACCAGCAAGTGGAGAAAAACAGCTAACAACAGAGTGGTTTCCTCAAGCTGGGCTGTAAGTCCAATGGACTTACCACCACAAGAGTAGCTCTGGCAGGAGCTAAAAAGGGGAGCTGTAGGTGTTTGTTAATGCTGTCCTGGTGAGCAGAGGAGGCTAACCACAAGGGATGAGCAGCCTTGTGGTTCTGAGACTGTCTGTCTTAGTTTACCTCACCATAGTCTTTAACAGAAAAGAAAGGTCACCCAAAAAAAAGCCCAAGATTGTAGAATCTGAAACTTCTTCTGTGCAAGCTGAAAGTGTCCTGGGAGGTTTTCTCATGCAGCTGGCTAGCATGATGCTCGGGGCTGAGGTCTGGGATAGGCAAGGGTCGCCTCATGGAGGAATGCTGGAAAGAACACATGCTTACTATTTCTTTTCTTCCACTATTTCTGGCTCCTCCCAGGCTATAAAATCACATAATTTAAAGAAAGAAAAATCACGAAGCACCAAAAAATGGATCCAAAATGACTTTCCAGTCACAAACAGGTCAACACAAGCCAACTGGCATGGCCACTGTGCAGCTCCCCACAGCTCTGATTAGCTACTTCTCTTTTCCAATTTGCTCAGGTGATCTAATGGCGCTTCTGCAAAAGGCGATTCAGGGAACGTCTTTCCCCATGTAGTCATTTATAAAATGTCAACCCAAGCTCGATAGCTAATGATCCTCAACCTGCACTGAATTCAGCAAGGGTGATTTCATCTTGCCCCAACCTTCTCTCCCTATCCATACAGCTGAATGTCAGGAGTTTGTTTATACTACTACTGCCTTTTCTCTCTGAAGCTGAAACTCTTCTAAATGTGTCAGGAGTATGGGAAAACACAAAAGAAATTTCTCTGGCTTACAAAAAGGGCTAAGCTTAACACAATGGTATCTAATAACAGCAATGCCAGTATGACTGGCAGCTGGCCAGGGTCCATACTGACTTCAGCGCTTAAACACAGCAACACATGCTGAGGCCTTTTTCTTTGGCTAAATCTGAAGACTTTTGCCTCACACCCAGCCTACATTGCGCCTGGCATGAATGAGTGGGGAGACACTGTGAGGTCTGGACATAATGGGATCTCCGTCTGCAAGTCTCTCTTTCTGCAGAGTGACCCCCTCCCCCTCCACCATTCTTTTCTGCAGATTTAATTTTCTGTAAAGTTCACACTTTCCATCTCAACAGCCAGGATATACAAACATGAGCTCAGCTTCCACCCTTGACCAAACGAGAAAGGAGATCCTCTGTTATTGTTGTCATTGCAGAGGAGAGCTTCCCAAATGGGGAGGTGTGAGACTGGGGGGCACAGAAATTACCCCCTGTGCACCACCACCTCTGACGACACCGTCTCCGACTGCCTGAGCATGGCGAACATGAGCGAGTGAGGGAAGAAGTTGGATGATGAGGGCAAACCGGTTCAGTTTCAGAAAGCAGGAATTTCTTTTCAGCAGCTTTCTGGCTTTGGGCAGACAAACACCACCCCCCTGTCCAAAGGCCAGAGCCCACCACCCCGCAATGCCCTTGACATTTGGGCATGCCAGCGGTTGAAGCTTTTCCTGCTCCTGGAGGACAGGAGGAAAAGTCTTCCTCTCCCATCCTCTGGCCACTTTCCAGTCAATGAAACACTGCACACTAGATGCAGTGCGGCAATGGTGGAAAAAATACCACCAGTGTTTGGAAAGGAGCTAAATGCTCCTTCACTTTTGCCAGCACCAATGGAGAAAACATGGGCTGGAGCTACAAAATTTGTGACCCAGTCCCTTCAGAAACACTGGCGAACAAGAGACATCCCTCCATGCAAAGGGACACTTTTGCTGTTTGTCTGGTCGAGACTCCTCTGTAAGTAGACAAAACAGCTCTCTCTCCAAGACTGCTGTGGGTCATATACTAGCAACCTAAGTGACTGGTTTGAGGCAGCGAGGCTTCAAGGAACCGCAGCTTCGAATCCCAGCAGAACCCATTAAGCAGTTTATCCTCCGACAGATATAATGCCGATCATGTAGTTACTGCGCTCAGATCTTTTCGATGAGACCTCAGAGACTGAGCTCATTGCTGGGCTTTGCAGAAAGTAAAGAACTGACGATGCTAGTGGTCTAGCAGACCACTAACTTCTAGAGCAGAAGTTTTCCTCGGTGACTCTGGTTAAGTTTTTTTCCAGATTCCCTCCTGTGCAGTTGTGTGTTATCCTGTGCAGAGGTTTTTTTTATGGCAGTCCAGCCTACAGAATAGTTACGTGCGTATGCTGTGCTCTCTGTTCCTCTGAGAGGAACCCACTCAGAAATATACAACATATTTATAATCGGATCAAACAGAGAAGGTGGTGTTTTAAGATTCAGAAAGCTCAACAGAGAAAAGGTTTTCTGAAAAAAAAATTTCCTTTCATTTCAGATCAAAGGAGCAGAGCGGGAGGAAGTTTTCCTGCTGAAAAATATAGTTTCTTCAAAAAAGTCTCTGCCTAGAAACCATCTCAGTTTGCAGATATATTTTTAATGTGCAGCTTCCCAGACTAATTCAGTGTGGCCTCTGTTACTGTCTTTTTTTTTTTGTTTCCTGTTGTTATGCAATTTTCAGGCATTAAATAATTAGGCTCTCACTTTCACTTCCATTTTCTTTCCTAATTTTCTCCCTTCCCTCCCTGTCCTTTCTCCATCAGAAAGAATTTTTAACAACTCGGAAGCCTGAAAAAGTGGAAGACGAACATTTTGACATACTTATTTCTTCTCTTGGAAGACAAAAAGCAAGAAAAATGGCTATATTTCCTTTTGCTTTTGCCTTTGACAAAACCAAAATCATAAGAAAGATTTCTCTGGTGCTTTCTTGCATTTTTCATGTATGCATATTCCTCATTTTCCTGTTTATTTTTTTTCTCTCTCATTTTTACAGAGGGAAAGGGGAGAGAAAAGAAGCAAGGAGCAGAAACTAAAATGTGTTTCTCTTTTAGGAATCAAATTTAAATGAAAACTTCAACATGAAGTGAAATAAAGTAACTAGTTTTATTTTGATTAGAATTTTTCTCCAGAAGAAGTTGTACGAGAACATTGAATAATTTTTTAAAGAGCTTTTCACTATATAAAGTGGTTTTTTGAGCTAATGTTTCAAAGAAGTACAGCTGGCAACAGCCAGTCTCCAGGACACATTTCACCCATACGTCTACAGTAGGAACATATTTTATCAGAGCAATTACCAGACATATAAATCTAACATGGGACCTACCATAAGTCACAGCATAGACCTTAATTTCTGCCAATCAATAATAAGTAACTGTTTAAAGCACAAGGGGAATTTACCTCAAATAGGAGAGACAGTGTGAGGAAGGAGTAATTTTGTTCAAGGAGAGATGACAGATTTACCATCATCAGATTTTCTGAGTGCAAATAGGATGGCAAGATTGCAGCTCCTCACTTTTAAGGGACTGTAATAAAGGCTGAGACATACTCTGTAGGAAGGAGATGAAATATTATCAGTGGGTCTTAATAAGGTTGCTCCAAGAAAGAACAGATGGTTTTACACAACTGGACTTGCAGCAAAGCTCAGCAAAAGCTGAAAAAAAAATAATTTTGGCTAGAATTTGTGTAACTTTCCAAATTAATTCACTGTGGCCATGCTTATACTGCTTCTTCATTCATTTCCCATGAACATCAGAGCGATCAAATTTTACCCACACAAATTCCTGCAGAAGGCACATTTTCAGCTTGCTTCCTCACATACTCAGCAATGATGTATTTTAAAGTTACCCCCAGAGTTTACAGTCTGATACGATACTGGTCTTGGCTTAAGAAAATCAGGAAAAGGCTTCCAAAGCCCCTTACTAGAGCCATGGTGTTGCAGTTTGTGAGCTTATAGGATCTTATGTTACCTCTTGAAATAAGGATCCACAGCAATTTTTACACTGTGTGACCGTGATCACAGAAAATTAAAAGAAACTCTGCACTCGTCTGCTAAATGTCACATGAAGCAGTGTTCGCTAGGGAATGATGCTTTAGGTATGGTCTGGCTCAACCAGAAGGTGGTTTTTTGTTGTTGTTGTTGTTGTTGTTGTTGTTGTTTGTGGTGTTTTTTTTTAATATTGTGCAGCAAGCTAATCTGAATTCTCTGCTGTCTTTTGCCAAGTTGCAGCAGCTTGATCAAGCCTTAGTATTGATGAGGGCATACTAATTTGCACAGCACGCAGACAAGTATATTACAAACCTTGAAACTAAACATATCTAAATAACAATATTTCAACTGGGAAGTAATCCATAAAACTACAATTCCTTAAGGGGGCGGGGTGGGGGGGGGAAAGAACATGAGTAATTTTGAAAATTTTGAATGAGGTGTGCCTCATTCAAGGAGACTGCAGTCGGTGAAGAAATGACCAAGAGATGGAGCAAGAAGCAGGGATAAGTCACCCACAAAGCTCTCATTTGTAAATTTATGAACACTATCTCTTTTTCATGACCTAACCTGGCCAGTCATCAGGGTGAATAACCTTGTCCTGGTTTGACGTAAAACAGAACCTATTTTCTGTTCAGTGATTTTACTTTTTAGCTAAGCCTCTTCTAACTACCTGAACTCTCTGCATATTGGGCATATATAGCAAGGGCTAGGAGGTTTTCCCGACATTTGAGGCAGGGACAGCAGCCATCTTTTTTCATGCCAGAAGAACCGCAGAACAAAGCTGTGGCAGCAGTTTTGCTGCTTTGGCTGAGGGAGGGAGGAAGAAGAGCAGATGCTAACATTTCTGTCATGAAAATTTCACCTGTACCATCAAGCATGTATTAAAGATGAGGCACCAGTGAGTAACAAAGCAGACGTGTGCAAGCGTTCCTAGACCCTGAGGGAAAAGGCTGGTATTTCCTCATCCTATGTGGAGAGAGAAATGGGGAATGAAACCTTCGTCTCTCTGAGAAGACACTGCCACATCCCCCCCAGAACGAGCCACCGGTGTCGCTACAAGGGTCATGCAGACTTTCTGACGTGATGAAAGCCGTGCGATGAAAGAAGGATCACTGAATTATCTGGCTGAAATGCAGAGCCTGACCCCGAGGGCGCTTTGTGAACAGCACTGGCACATCAGCACTGGGGACCTGCCAGCGACAGCTTTGAACCCTGGAGTGTTGTCCTGCACTGAACTTCTCTCCCTCTTGCCCTCTCTCTCTCTCCCCTTCCCTTTGAGGTTGTGGTGGTCGTGGTTAGGAAAATGTCCACCACCACCACCTGGAGTAGAAAGGGCAGCCAGCTTTTTCTTCCACCCACCCTCTGGAGACATGTAGCATGGCCTCTACAATGTCATAACATGCCAGAACTGTGTCACATGTAATATTTGAGCACAGTGCAATCTCACCTGCTGTGGCTGCGCTGGACTTCCCAAATGTCACGCTGGTTTGACACCAGGACCAGGTTCACAGCCCTGCGGTCAGCTGCAGGGAGTGGCTGCAGCACTGAGCTCCTGTTGTCCCCCCGTGTGGGGCAGCCCCTTGGGCACCATCACTAGCACTGATACGTTCAGGCCCCATCTAAACTGGCCTAAACTTCGGCTGGAGCCGGGGATACGGGAAGGCTGGTCCTCCTTAGACCACACAGACCCCAGAGGTGCCCTTCTCAGTGCGTCTCCTGAGAGGTGCAGCGTGGGGCCCTGATGCAGGTCAGTGTTGCTCCCGCGACTGAACTGCACCATATCCCCACCCCACCACAGGGCAGAAGCCATTTGCCTCTATTGCTTCCCATAATTTTCCTCATCCACAGTGCAGGTGTCCTATAAGGGTTAACCCCAGTGAGATAAATCTGTGCTTTCGCTTCAACCAGCCTCTTACATGGTTCTCCACCTCCGATTTTTTTTTTTGCAACCAGAGATGCTAAACACTTCATTAGTGAGGAAGTCGTTCAGTTATGTATCTTGGATCTCAAAAGAAAACCCCACATTCAGACATCCTTTCTAAACGAAAAAGACCCCAGTTCTGCCAAAATCTTTATTTTCCTACAGTATGCCTACATTCTCATTTCTGGTGAGAGGTGCCAGAGGATAAAGAAGGGTGAAAATCAAAGCACTTTGATACACCCAGCGCAAGAGCTAAAGCCTCCTCCCACCACCTTTGCCCGGGCACTTTGTCTCCTGCCTGCTGTATCTCTCCAAGTCGCAGAAGGATTTTTTTAGCTCCCACCAGCCCTTGGCTCCACAACAGAGAATGCTGATGGAGCAGCTTTGTGCCCTGGTTGTGTTGTGTGCCTTCAGGATGGGACTACACACCTCGACTTATTTCACACAGACCTGTGAGAGCATATGCTACAACCGCAGCTTCCAGCCACTGTGAGCTTAGGGTGGATTTCAAACCATAATCTGGGGGTGAAAAGACATACATTCCAGTAAGCATTCCAGGTTTCACAGAGCTGAGTTCACTGGGAAAAAATCTTGGATCAAGCCAGCATTAAAGGGATCACTTTAAAAAAGAAGGAAAATACAGGCTTAGTATCAGGAAATATTTGCTAGCAGGGAGCTTTGTTCAAACGTGCAACTTTCTCCCAAAGGAAGAGATGGGGCTTCCATCACTGCAGTCAGTTAAAACTAGACCTGACAAAGTCCTGAAGAATAATTCGGTTGTAGTGGCCAGAGGGATGTATTAGATGGGATAAGAAGTCTTTTTTCCACTTCTGAATTTCAGTTATTCCTCTTTAACCTTTTTTTTGTATGCTTGCTCCCCTCAGCTCAGTATTGCGGGAATGGATTTTAGCTAAACTGAACACAGAGGAGTGGAAGAGGCACAGAGCTCAGCCTGAATTTCTGTGTGGGCCTGAGTTCTGGAAGAAAATGGCTTCGCAAGACTGGATAATTAATTTCTAATTTAATTATCAGCTTAATATCAAACACTTAAATGCAACAGCTATCCGTGCATACTGCAGCCTTTTATTTTCAGGCACTATCTGCCTTAAAACTGCAGCTCTAATGCTGTTAGCAGATGGATGTGTGTTATTGCAGTATAGGGAACTGGAAATTCTCCATATACCAAGCTATAAATATTTCTGTGACATTTATTATCCTCACTTGAGTTCAGGTGCTAAAATACTTGGACTGAAGTCATGATTGTAGCAGAAAAAGTCAATCTTGGATCTTATGTTGTTGCTGGCTAAATTATTAAGAACAGACAAAGACAGCAGGGGAAGGGAGTCCCTCACTTAGTAGAGGTCACGCAACCGTTGAATCAAATTAGATGAAGTTTCGACTCATTTAATGATACCAGTTCTCAAACACTCCTGCTCAAGCAATATGATAGATCACTTCACCAGGGATTTTCTTATTCTCTGTCTCTCTCTCTTCCCCCTGCCCCCCGCCCTTTTTCTTATCCTCATTGGTGTGTGTGCGGTAGGATTGCATTTGCGGTCATGAATCTGAATCCCAGTTTTGCCAGCTGCATTGGATTGTAAACTCCAAGTCATATGAATCTCAGTTTTGATTGCCCTAAGGGAAGTGTTGGATTATGTAAACCAGGAGATAATAGCCCTTATAAAATCCCTCCAATAAAATAAAATCAAGGTGTATGTGTCATGGTGGATTAACAGACTTGCCTTTTCCCCTTTTTTTTTTTTTTTTAATTTCAGGCTCCTGGTTGCAGTTGACTAGAAACATGTACCACAGGGGGAAGGGGAGCATACTGTCATTTGTGCATTGTGCAGAAATGTGTGATAATCTGTAAGATGGTAAATCAGTTCCCTACGGTGAAGATTAAATTGAAGAGAAATGGTGAATTGTCTGTGTGGCAGTACTCAGTTTATGCAGCAAAGAGCAGCTATTTGAAACAGCATGGGAATGTAGAGCAGCTAAATTCAGTGGCCTTACTCGGCATTTGTCCTGGGGAAAATAATGACCATCTCTGCCCTTCAAAAACTATAGGGGAACTTCTAATAACTAAACACCAAATTTACTTCTAGCAACCAAAATTCTCACCCAATGGTACACCTTGAATAGCGTAAGACCCCTCAGCCATTCACCGTAGCAGAGGTGTATTGTCAGCTCAGAAAGGAAAGTCACAAATGTCCAGCCATTCCCAACATACGCCCCCCCACCTATGGTGTATATTCAGATGGCTGAAGACCTCTCTGCTGAGGCAATACTTTTTTATGGAAGATCAGGGAAATATCTCTGAAAAACAGGTGTTTTTCACTAGAAAATTCCACATTGGAGGAAATCCTTGATTTTTCTTTGTTAAAACCAGGATGCCGCATTTCATTTGGGTCAACTGGTGGTTAAGCTCTGCAACACTGCGATCCCCAGACGATTAGAATTTGAGAGACCTAGGTCACCAGTCTTTACCAGAAGCTAAATTACTCCTGTGGACTATACCTCCCATGGTACCCCACTATCACAAGAAGGAGGTCCTATCTACAGGAGGACCATGATGCATTACGTAAGGTCGGAGGCAGATGGGTTTCTCAGCTTTCTTTTTATACAAACCAGACAGATCAAACGTTAGCAATAGGGAGGCTATTCCAAGCAACCTAAAGAGTTGGGATTGTGGTCCCCAAAAGCTTTTGCCTGATCTACAGGTACCCCGGCAGCCTCAGGTCTAGGCTGCGGCTCTGGTGCCCTGCTCTGAGAGCACTGTGCAGGTCCAAGTCTGCCAGTCCTGGGCCACGGGCTGCCAAGCCCAGCAGTGAGGAGGTGCAGCTCCACAACAGCCCACAAGTGCAGGTCAGCGTTAATCCAAAAGTAAATGAAACATTTTGATTTGTTCAAAAGGGAAAGATTTTGGAACTTTTTGTCCCCCACAAAATTTCAGCATCTCAACCTTCGTGGGTTTTATTTTCTCCCCCTTTTGGGGATGAAAAACAGATGTCAACATTCACAGCAGCAGTTCTGTCTGTCTGTTCTCTGGGTTACTTTCAAGACACTTCTGCCAAATACTGAGTCACCCAAACATTATTTTGCTGACAGCATAGTTCAGTCAGTGGCCCACAGGCTGCATCTGGCCCATCACAGATAAGACAAAGAATGGAGCCACTGGAATTGCAAATAAAATCTGAATAACTACATAACTCTTCCTCCTACTACTCCCCAACACAAAATGCCCAGTTGTTGGTGCTGGTGCTACCAAATTTGGCCCTCCACAGTGACATGGCTGTGCTGCGGAAGTGGGATGGGAACATATTGGGATAGGAGGAACAGTCAGGGTAAATGGTCCCTTAAGCACAGGATCAGATGCCAGATCACACTTATACAAACCGGTTTAAAGTACAAAGTTGATTCGGAGGTGAGTTGATAATACTATTTCTAGCATGACAAGGTTGTTGCCTACAGCAAACAAAGGCAAAATAAGATCAAGACCAAAAAAATCAAATAAGAAATGCCATGCCTATTTAAAACCCTGCAAGTAATTAACCTTTGCAAGAAAACTACCATAGGATGCGGTAAATTCTCCATCATTTGGCTCTTAAAATCAAGGTTTAACAACTTTTTTTTAATAAGATATGCTTTGGTTCAGCTACAAGTTGTTGGATTTAATGCAGGATTTACTTGGTGACATTATTTGGCATGTTCTATGTGGGAGGCCAGGCCAGGCCAGGTGATCATTAAAGTACTTTCTGGCTTTACAATCTATGAAATTACTAACCTGAGAACTGAGCCCTTGAGCTTGACCACATTGCTAGTGGGTGAAATAACTCCACAAGGTGTGGACAGACCCTCTAGAAGCAGTAAACGTGTTGCTCTGCAGGTTGCAGATTAAGTGAGGGCATTTGCCTGTAAGGAACACACCTTGCGTTTGCTGCTCCCTGGCAGCACAGAGCACCTTTACTGGTGTTGAGGGGGTACGGCACTTCTGTAGGATAAAACAGCATCTTTGCACACTCACAGGTTATTTATGGCTGCTCACATGTCCGCGTTAACACTGAGCTGTGTTTTCCACCTCCCGGCCTAGTTAGACAACTTCCATTGCCAGATTCCCAGCGGCCATCTTAGTTTCATAAATAAAGGCTGAAAGCTGTCTTGCAGGACAGATTGCTTGGAAACGAGGACGCTCTTGGAAAGGAGTGGAAAGAGTCTTAGCCTTCGGATCACTAGCCAAGGTAGACCCTTCCTACTAAAGCTGCATCATGAAACTTCAGAGAAGTATCCATCATCAGCGGCTCATTCTTTTTCCTTTCGAGTTCCCAGTTCCTGGTCTGAACTCAAGGCAATCTTCCTGAGAGACTTCTCCTCCTATAAGCATCTATTATTCTCTCAACCTCGTTTCTTTCCAACATGTGCTCCCATCCACCTTGGTTCTGACTAGTCATCTCCAAACTCCCCTGTAGCATGCTTGCTCCCAATCCCATCCCCACGTCAGAGCAGCACACAATGGACAGGAGGGAGATCATGTTTTCTAGAGGAGGATTGGAAAAACAGAAGAGCATGTTCTAAACATGGGCCCCAAACTGCCTCTGTGGTCAGGAAGTTGCCTTGAACTTACAAGTAGTTGTAGCTCAGTTCTCGACACAGACCACATTTGAAGGTCCATCAATCTTGGTCCAGTATTGGTCCTAGAACTTCAATTAGTCTCTGCTGCCTTCCTAGCAGTAAAGTGTTTTATTTCTCTTGACATTCACCCAAGTTTTAGAGAGGTTAAAATGTTAAATAATCCTTAAGCAGGAGGAGTATAGGTCTGGGGTTAAATGAACAGTCGGAGATTGACGCAAAATAATTTTACTGATCCAACACATTTCTTTTGAACTCTCTCAATGTCTTCATTATTCCCGCAGTTGTCTCCAGCACCGTGTGGCCAACTTCTAACTACATTTACTGTCTCAACAGGAACTCCTTGCAGTTCACAGAAGGGTCAGCTGAAGGGAGGAAGTGGGCAGTGATTTGGTCAACAAAGGCTCCAGTTTATTAACTGCTACAGGTGGCCAAAAGGATAGCATACAGTGAAGCAGAGAGCACTTCATCATGCAAGTAACCAAGACATTTTCACTTGATTTACATAGAGATTGCACTGTCAAGACAGGAGCACAACCTTAAGTCTACTGTGATTATACATCATGACTGGTAAGAAAGAAAAGGCAAGAAGGTACAGAGAAATAAAATGGAGACAAAAGAATTGTATGCTCTCTGATTTCTGACCTCTGTAAATATGACCTCTCTTTTTTTTGCTTTGAGCCAACCATATCAAAGACATGGGAACTCTCATCGCAAGCATCCTTTGGAAACCTGTGAAGTCTGTTTTCTGGCAATAATGCTGTCCAACTGTATTGGGGCTGTTTCTTTCTGAACATTTTGAGCTGACTCAGTAAAGTGCAGGGCTTTAAAAATCCCTCCTACAGGGAGAACTGCAGCCACACATTCTATCCACAGCTACAGGGAAATACTGGGGGAAAGTATCTGAGAACCATGTGCACAATCCAAACGATTCAGCACTGACCTTCTAGTGTAGTGTTTATTAGCTCTTAACTATTAGCATTTGCTCAGTGTGCTTCATTGGGTGAGACTGACATAATCCAACAGTATGGTGTGGCATCTGGATGATGTTATCACACATACTCTTGCATGCACAATCACATTTATGTGCATATGCATGTACGCACACACGCACACATACGTAGAGACATACGAGCACCGCACAAAATGGGCAACTGGCGGCTTTTCTTTTCATAACATTGTAGGTGACAAACTAGATAGGATGAACGGGCTAAAAGACCTTTTTTCCTCTCTTGTTGGAGAGGGTAATTTAATTCCAGCACTATTAACCATTTTTGAAAAACCACAGAAAAATACAGGAGTACACACAAAGTGTAGAGGGAAATGTTTTTGTGAATCTGGAGGGTAACAACAATAAGGTGCACTTTCTGAACAGGCTTCACAGGCAGCAACCCATAACTTCCCACACTGAGATGGAAGAAGCCCATTTATGCTCATCTTTACTCAATAGTGAACAGACTAGTGATTACTGCTGGGCATGACCATACATCTTTAAATACGGCCCTTTGTCTCTTACGATAGGGCAGCATAAACTGAGATTATAATCTAGTGTATTGTCTCTCCTTCCAGTTCCCTCGCCTTGGGAAATGAAGGCCACATGGGAATATTGTAGCCAGAGCTGGAAAGGACACCTACACTAAATATTACTCTGCTAATCCGATTACGCATTTCTTCTCTCTCTTTTAATGAACTGTGCTAAACCTGAGAATTGCTGGAACAGATTTCTGCACCACTGGGGGAGCTACTCGGATTCATTTGTTCTTTTTCGAAATATCAGCAAAGAAAAAAAAAAGTTCATCTATGCCCCAGGAAATTGATGAGGCAGAAAAATAGTTTCATCCTTAGTGTAAATTTATGGCAGGTCTTTCGCCAAGAAGTCGGTGCCTCAAAGTTTAGGATCAGCAGTGGTGGGGGCTCGGGTGGAGGGGGAGAGTCAGACCTGGGGGAAGCATCATGGGGAGAGGCTGAGAGAGGAGACTAGAAATAGAAAGGGAAGCTGGGACTGAAGGAAGCAGCTGTTGACTGTCTGGAAACTGAGATAAGGAGGTAGAGATGAGGAGCTGAAGTGTAGGGGAAGATGGGAACAGGACAAGGGCAGGCTGGAGGCTCACGGACAAGCTGGGAGTGGAAAAGAAAATAAGCGTCTGCAATCATTTAAGCCAGCGCTTCGACACCAGGGAAATGGTCTTTGCTGCGGAGACCCGATGATCTGAAAGGTCCCTTCCAACCTAGACAATTCTATGATTCTATGACCCAGGCACCACTGGACGGTGCACGTTGCATGTTGCACGCAGAGTCCTGGGTCCGGCCAGCCCCAGGGTTGTCTCTGCATGGGGCTGGACAGGCACTTCTGCACCACCATCCTGAAGATGGGCAACACAGCCTGGGGAAAGGAGGGGTGATGGTAGCACCTCAGGGCAGGGAGGGGGGACCCTGACCACTCTGAGAAAGGGGACTGCCACATTTCTCAAGTGAGGTCCATCCAGGATTCTCTGGGTCTTCTGTTAGCAAATTGCTGCAGACCTCCTGGCAAAAGTGTTGGCCTCCTCATCTTCTAGTCCATATTAAAAAAATGACCCCTTCCTACTACAGCCAGTTGTGCTGCTCCCTGAAGGGGCAGGAGGCAGGGAAGACTCTAAGGAGAAAACACCACCACTGATTCCAGTATGTGTCGCTACTGCTGAAATATTTTCAGTGATGTGAAAATCCTGAGAAATCTAAATGTTTCCTTCAAACACTTTGAAAAGGAGGAATTTTGATTTTTCCATGTGGATTTACATCTCGTATAGAGACTCGTTTCAGTTTGAATCAAAATTATTAATGTGTCACATGAAAAACAAAAACCAGAATGAAACCGCTTTGTTTCACCCTTGTGATGCTTTTATATTTTTGAGACCTGCTTTTGAGTGAAGGAGTCAGCCCTCCTGATGGTCCACATGGGAGTAGTTACTGCTTCTTACGAACGAATTCCCAGGTTTTCAGTTTGCTGTTTTAAAAACTGAGGAAATGTACCCCAAAGCTACATTAAATGATCATTAGGGTTGTAAAATCAAATACTGTAAAGCTAGGAGGGACCAAAATTAAGATAGCCATGAAATTTAAGTTCAGTCCTCTTGAGCATGTACACTATGATGGTTAATTATAAACACAACCATTTTTCTCCAGGATGCCCATCTCACGCAATACACAGATGGATGGTGCTTTAGTGATGAAAGGGGGCTGCAAAATGAAAAAAGATGTTGTCTACCAGACCTTGCACAACTGCTGAAGAAGACAGAACCTGCAAAATAAATATGACACTGGGAAAAAAGAGAGAATGAAAGAGGAAGAGAGGATCATGCTATGGTGTAGACAACTGAAGGCTGTCCTGAGAGAATGGAGTCCAGCCTTGCTTTTCCTTCAAAGCTCCTGAGCAACGCTTATCAAATCACTGGGGTTTTTGGGGGTTGGTCAGTAATTGTGCATTCTTCCTTTCTCTGTGCGCCAAAGACAAGAGACCAAGCCCTATCTGCAAAATTGTCGATGGGAGCTGTACTTTAAAGACAGGGATGTGACATGAAAGGAGTCACTTATTTATTTATTTCACATTGGGCTCCCCAGCTTGGCACTGA
The DNA here is from genome assembly GCA_013398915.1 of Dromas ardeola. Lineage (NCBI taxonomy): Eukaryota > Metazoa > Chordata > Aves > Charadriiformes > Dromadidae > Dromas > Dromas ardeola. The sequence continues at coordinate 713,085 of VYZM01016708.1, forward strand.
CATGTTCACAGAGCATGTTGCATAAAAAGTCTGCTCATGGACTAATAGCTCTGCCTTCGTACACGGGGCTGAAGAGTGATGGGTAACACAGGGCTGGGGACCACACACTGAACAATGAGGATTAAACCAAAACACTGAAAAACTTGCCAGTAACTGAACACCATGCTCCGAGTGGGGGGCATCTTTGGAAAGAAGATGACGTGATCTCATAATAAAAGTCTGCAGCATATGCATATTATACCGGTCATCTTAATTGGGGGATTTCCTAACTTTTGGTGCTGGACTCTACAATTTTAACATTTTTATAATCAATTTATCTTACTGCGGTAAATCAATGTAACTCATTTCTGAAGCATGTTAAGAATGTCCACATGTTCAGCTGAATCAGTGACAAATCATATGCCTTTATGTATGGAGAGACCTTTGGATTAAATTCCTTATGGCCACACGCTTTGGTGAGCTGCAAAATAGTCACACAAGGGTTTTTAGTAGTTTCAATTCATTATTGTTTTAAATGAGTTTACTCTAAGCTGATGCAAATTTCTTGCAAACATGTCTCCCGGGAGACTTTGTGGGATATTTCCAAAGTTACAAAAAGCAGTTCAAGCATTTAACTCTGTGTGAACTGGCAACACACAGGTTTCATAAATAGGCTGACCTTTTCTTCCTTCCACTGCTCCCAGCAGACCCATCTGTAATTGCTCAGCTGTTCCCGGACTATTTCAGATCTACTTGTTCATCACATTATCTTCAGGAGGAAAGAATTTGGGGGGCCATTTATTAACACAAAATTGCCTTTACAGTAGAAAAGCTTCACCTTAGACACATTCCTCAAACATGAAGGAATCCCTGCCATCATGAACCTATTTTAGCTGTCTCTTCTCTAATTGCTGCTCTGTATATCTTTCTTTTCCTCTCTTTCATTTCCCTAATGTTCTCTTTGTTTTTAATTGGTGACGCCAGCCCAGCCATCTGGAAAGAGAAAAAGGACGGAGAGTTTACAGAGAAACAAACTTTGGGCGCTTCTCCCCGTGCAGCGTTCAGAAAGTTACCATGATAAACACAGTGTGCCACCGGCAACCCTTATTTTTATTGCTTTTCATTCAGTGCCTTTAACTCCAGGACCTGTCAGCCTTTCAGTCACTACCCTCAGGTCGCAGATGGGCATCCGAGACACAGAGAAGGCCAGTGCAGGCTAGGCTAGTGGCAGAGGCAGAAATAAAGCTCAGGTCACCTGGCTTCCAGATCCCCGTTCCCAGCTACGTAGCAGGCAGCAGTGGGTCCCTCAGTTCATGGCTTTGGAAATTAATTTCCTATTCTTTCCGGAATTATTTACTTCCCAGTTGGGGCATGTGTGCAGTGCACGCCCAGGCATGCGTGCGTGCGTGCACACACACATCCTCACTCTCCTCTGTCAGGGTTTAATGACACCAAAAGAGTTTCCATACTATATTTTGTCATTCACTGGTGCTAGGATTACCAGATATTGCCTGAGCAACTGTGTTTCCAATATTGCAGTTTCCAGGCCCACGTTCCTTATTGACCAGGACACTGCTGCTCCTGTGTTTTCTCACCACCACCCAGATGGGAATTCATTATCTACCACGAAAACCCACGAGGTCTCTTCTGCGCATCTCTTGTCAGTGCTTGAGGCTGAGACTACCCAGCTGGGGCAGCGCCGGTATCCCGACGCCTTCCCATTCCTGCCGGGGTGCTGGCAGCTGGTGGGACCCTTTCTCTGATGGATTCAGGGGGAGGCTGCTCCATTCTCATTTCCATTTACCCTCAGCCGTAAGTGGAAGTGAATCTGCACCCCCCAATTCCCCCTGAGCCCCAGGCTGGGCACGGGGAGTGCACGGGGCGGAGCACTTCGGCTGAGGAAAATGAGCTGTGTCCACACTTGTTAATGTAAAAACTGCCAAATCCAGGTAGGACTGAGGGACCGGCACAACAGTGTGATGGCTTGCACTGAGATGAGCTCGAGGGTTTGCTCTGGCAGTGTACAGGTCCCATGTGGCACCTTTTCAGGTATATGAAAATATTCACAGACAGTTCTCTCCAAGGAGTAAACACAAAATTTGTAATTGCTAAACCTTCAAAGGCAGCAATATTCTCTGCATCTAGGAAAAAGACTCGGCTGTGTTGTGGACAGTGTATTCAGTATCCAGACATAAGGATGAAATTTGCTAATGACAGGGAAATGGCTCTCCTGAGCCCACAGTCCCCCTTTCGTATTACACCATGGGGGATGATTTAGTTTCAGTGCATGACAGGTCCCACAAAGGGAATTATGCTATTAACTTCTCAACGAAAATTAGTATAATCACATAAATAAAATGCACTCTTTCCTGTCTGCACAGTGCATAAAGCTGGAAATTAAACAAGTCTCACTCATCTTCTATTTTACATTTAACAGACTCTGCAACTAGCCATTTTCTTCTTCCATGTTCTGTCTTTATAGCCATCTCTGCCACAGAGGTAACAGAGATTCAACAGATCAGTTTAGAAACTTACACAGCTAAATCTATGGAGCCCTTGCATAGTGTTAGTGTAATCAGTGAGGAACGAGGGCAAATTAAAAAAATAAAAGTTACTTTTCAACTTTCTAAATTGTTTCCTGATTTAATTAACAACTTAATTTCCTGACTTAATTACGCAACTTTTGAGTGTAGAGCTTGCCCACGTACCAGCATTTCACTTGCTCTTCTAGGCCAGAGGAGCAGAACAGTCTTTTTCAGTCGCCCAAGCAGACCTACCTGCAGATATACAGAGAGAGATCTTCCAGAGTCCTTGTTCCTATTTAAATAGTTTAAAATAATTTTAAAACTAAAATTCAAGCAATCACTCAAAAAAAAAAGTTTAACGTCTCCAAACTGGCCTCCTGAGAAATATGTGTGTTCAAAACCTGTACTTCTCACATTGAATGCAAACATTACCCAATTATTTTCCTCTCTCACTTAATCTATTTCTTTAGAAAAGTCTGTGCTAGTTGCATGCATCCTGACTGTACAATGTATTTGAAATATTTTAATTTTCTGTTTAATTTTTTTCTGACGTATCCTGGAACAAAACATGGACGCATATACTAGTGACATTCTTCAAGATGTGCAATCTACACAAACATGCACCTTCCAGCTGCGCATATAAGTCTGTTACCTGAGGATGAAGAACTTTTTATTCTTTGGGTATCATTAAAGGACAGTGTCACCCTTCCCTTCCTCATTCTCTGGGGAATAACATGCAAAGAAAGTCATTCTTTCTTCTCCCTCACCACTAAAGGTCCCAATACAGCTATTCCAGTATGGAAGAGAGAGCGAGTGGGGGCAAAAGATTGTCTCTGAAAACTATACGTCCTGAAGAACTCCAGTGACTGATAGGAAATATCATATCTGATGTGCTATCAAAACCATTATGATATATGAAAAAAAATCTTCTTTTTCCACTGGTTCACGTGCACGTTCACCACTTTGTGTCTCTAACCTCACTAACCTCAAGTGGATGTCAGCATCTGAAAGATCACCCACAAAGTGCCCCTCATCTTTAAATACATCTGTGGTGGCACAGTGACCAGTGAAGGTATAGGTAGAGCCCCAGATGCCTAACACTCATCAATAAGGATTGTACTCGGTGTGTGCAGAGATGAAGCTTGAGTCGTGGCTGGTTTTGCTCTGATTACCTAAAGGGACTCCTTTGGTCTTTTGAAGGTCTCATAGCAAAGTCTGGTACAGCTTTCAATCTATTTTGATGATCTTTGGATGAAGGTAGCTCTTCCTTTGGACAGGTCTATGACTGACACAGCAAGTTTGGGTAACCATTCACAGGGTCCAGTCCTACCAACACAGAGAGCCATCTAGATGATCAAGACAGGTCCTACGGGAATGAACCTCAGGGTATAAGAGAGAAAGGTCAATTTCTTAGATAAGATGAAACTTGTGATTAGGACTATCAGCCTTAATTCCTTCAGTAACTGGGAAGTTATCACTGCTTAACAGAGCCACTACCTTCAGCTCTAGTCCTGGACAACCAATCTCAGCCCAAGGGATCTGAAGGTCCAAGTATGCCTCAGCTGGAGTGGAAAAACAGCAGATCTGTAAAGGCCTGGTCTCAGATTTTTTCAGCAATATATTTGTCTGCCTGCTGCCTCAACCAGTGCCACAACATTATGAGTCTCTGCTGGTGCAGAAGAAGAAGTAATGCCCTCCAGGAGGGAAGACATGCTGTGTACTGAGATCTAATGCTGAATTAATATCTTTCTCAACAGGATGTGCCAAATGAATTTATTCTCTGTTCTTCCTAGACGACAGATGACTCATCTTGATGGGCGTTAGCCCCGGACAATAGGGCTGATCATTCTCCTGTGACAGCCCTTGCAGGAGCCATACCAGGGTGCTCCTTTCTCTGATCAGGCTATTGGGGTTCCCCTGCTGGCCATTCCTCTGCTTGCCTTTATGTTTGTGGAGGTGAGCCTTTAATCACATAACCCAAGTGCCACCATCACCTGAGATTTGCATGGAACGTGCTTGAGAAAGCTGAAGTTCCCACAGGAGGAGAAAAACCTGTGGCAGGTTTCAAAGGTCCTGCTTTGTTTCGGTTTGTAAGAATAGAAGAGGGTGAGCTGTACAGGAGCTCTGAAGGGGCTACAACTTCCCATCCACTGCCCACCTGCATCACCTGCTGCATCACCTGCTGCATCACTTCCACACCAAGTGGCAAGGTCTGTCACGGCATAATGCACAACTTCCATTGGTGCTGTGACTGCCCATACTAATGCTCATTTGAACACATATCGGAATACACTTTTGGAGTGAGGAGGAACAAAAGACCTCATCGAAGACTGAATAACTTTTCCTCTTTAACCCAGACTGAGTCAATGCAAAAAAAATCTGTCCATTTCTTCTTTATGGCTCATAAAACTTAGTCTGAACTGAGAACCTCGAATTTCATTTTGCTGGAGAATGTGTGTGCGGAGGCGTGCATGTGGCTGGGTGTGGGTGTGCTTGTGTTTGAACTTGTGAGCATGTGCTTCACTCAGGGTAAGATGCATGTCTGCAATCTGTGCAGCACTTCAGCTCAGCTATGCAGCCTCATGTAAAACAGACTGTTATGTCTATTACCTTGCTGCAGCTACTACTTCTTTCCCATTTATTACTCCCTTCCTCTCTCTACCCTCTGGTTTTTATCGTTTCTTTTATCAGGCCTGGCTTATGTCACTTCCTCTATCTTTCCCACCATCTTCACACTTCTCCTTTGCCTGCCTTTTACTCTCTTACTTGTCTCATCACATCCCTTTAATGTCTTTTAAAATTTCTTTTAGTTTTTCTTCTTTCTCTGATTCATTTCCTCATCTCTGCGCTCCCTTCTTCCTTCTTTCTACACCTCCCATCTAGTTCCACTCCTTTCCTTTCTGAACTCTGATTTCCATCCTGAAGCCACCACTCTACTCTCTGCTTTTGAGCACAAAAGGTCTCTGGATCTATCAATTCAATCCAATCTGCCTAATGTCCTGTCTCAGACTGGTGTAAAAACCGGACCGGCAGCAGTTGGCAAGATTTGTAAGAGTAGAATATTTCCCACAAGCTGATTTGCAATGAGCCTTTGCTCTTATTTTAGGAAATCCAGTCTCACAATTAGCTTCTCTGACGGCCAGACCTAGATTTTAACCCCCAATATATAAGTCAACACAGAGTCTTTTTAGCATCAGTACTGAAAAATAACTTTGGCATAGACACTAGAATAAACTATTGCAACCAGGTTTTCATGACACTGTATTTCTTTTCTGATCACACTTGTTTGAACCTGCATTTAGAGCCAAATTTAAGATTGACCTGGCTAGGAGGTCCGATACCAGACTTGCGAGTGCCAGAATCAGACATGAAACGCCACATACATGTACGAAGTATCATCTACATGTACATGTACATAGCATGCATGACATACATGCATTACAGACAGGGTTGTTGGTCTGGATTTACATACAAGAAAGGCCTCCAGGAAAGTTCATGTTCAGTCGAACTGCTCCCCTCTCCATGGGGATGATAGATGACCTCAAATGCAGAAGCAAAGCCAGGGATGAACTGTCTGTAACATGAAGCAAGGCATGGGCCATTTCTCACTGCTGTTCCTGCCATCGCAGTTGGCCATGTGCTCATAGTATCTGTCTTAGGTATTGTATGGCTCAAGTACTGCACCTGGGGCCCTAACATGTTACATTTGGATGTTTCAGTTTTAAACCATCCTCCTGCAGACAGATGAAAACCTTCAGACAATTTACATGTTCCTGGGAAGCCCTCTTCAAAATAAGCAGATAATGCAGATAACTGAACATGTGGTCCTCTGCAAATCTGCCAAAATGAAATCCTTTAACCTTTCGAAGGGTACATTGAGAATTATGAAGACCTAAACGCATTCCATTACGCTGAAAAGTCCTCCTTGAAGTATGGGCTCGGGGAGATCTCGGGGACTTATTTCCACTGTTCAGAAGCCACTGCCTAAATCAGAGTAGGAAAGCAGTACATCCAGACAAGTGCGGCCAAGGTTTCAGCCTCTTTGAGGCAACTGATATTCACCTTTTGCAGTATTTTCTTTAAATTTGATGCAATTAGCACACAAATAGAGACACTGCTTTACTTTGCAAGTGACACCTTGAGTGCACAGTACCCCTCTAGCTGCTGAGGAGTAGCTCTGTGCAGGACTGAGGGTTTGACTTTCACATGCATTTTTTGGTGGGATGCATAACAAATATGAAAAAACTCCTAACTTATCTTCTTATCTTCTTTTCATGGAGGGGTTTTTGTTGCTTGGTTTTTTGTTTGTTTTTTTTTTTTTTTTGGGTTTTTTTGTTTTTTTTTTTTTTTTGGGTTTTTTTGTTTTTTTTTTTTTTTTGGGTTTTTTTGTTTTTTTTTTTTTTTTGTGGTTTGTTTGTTTGTTTTTGTTGGTTTTTTTTTTTTAAATTGAGTTATTTCTGATTTATAGCAGAATGAGAAGCAAATCAGGACACTGTGCCTAATTAAAGCTAAAGTGGAGGCTCTTGCACAAAATTTCCTCTGCTTTCGTTTGGTATAGTTGTCAGTTTGAACGCCTGGGGTGCAACTCCCAATGTCATTAACAGCAAATACCCTTGGACCAGCAGAGGGGGAGAATTTTCCTTCCTGGATCAGGGAATAGTCACAGGACACTGCTGATAAGGTATAATATGTCATTTTGGTGTCATTGATAGGTTTCTACTTATCACCAGGTCAAGTATCTGTCATGAAAGTGTACCATTCCAGGCACAAAACCCTTCTAACCCACCCTATACAGTGAGAACATCACCATCACCACATGCTGCTTTACCAGTTTTAGGGAAAGGAAGAAGTATTCATCTCAGCAAATCTTCATTATCTCTGTCCTTATCCATGTGAGGACTGGGAGAAAGAGTCTAAAAAACTCACCAGTGGACTCATGCACAAAGTAAATCTAAGTGACACTGTAACGTCCTTTTGTGCTGATTTCCTTTCTTTTTTCCCCTAGTGCATCTTCCGTGCAAATTCCACTGGCAAGTACTTAAATCTAAAAGCAAGCCACAGGTGGAGAGACTCACTACGCAGTTTTTCCAGCTCTACCTGCTGTATTCACCACCAAAATCCCCTGAAAGTGAAAAAAGCCAAATTAGTTTTTTCCTCACCTAGTCTGGCTATGTTACTCAGCAGTTACTGAGAATAGCCAGGCAGCTTTAAGCTAAACTACACTAAATTAGGAGCTGTTTTAAGAATCTAGTTTGGCTTATTTTCCATTATATTAACACTTCAAAATACTCCATCTGCTTACAAGATGGGTGTGAGAGAAGAAGAGAAACACAGCTGGCCCAGAGTGGGAAGAATGTAAGTTTAAACAGCCTCACCCCTTCCCAAATGTCTTTTTGGCGGTACTTTGTGACTTTCTGGATATTTTCAGTTCTCGCTTTCTTTTACAAAAGCTCATCATACCCAATTTAATTTTTATAACAAAAAAATGAACTGAGAATTGCTGCCAGCCCACTTTACTGCTGCTGAAAATGCACTGGTATTCAAGATGAAAAGGAAGAGAAAGAAAGGTCCTGTGAGAAGCCCTAAGAAGGGGAAACTTATCCATTAAATTTAAGTGTGAGGATGCTAAAAGTTGCAAAGAAAAGATGTTTTCCTCTATCTCCTGCTATAGTGGCTCCTCCTGATCCTTTTTCTTACAACTATTTATTCATAGAAAAATGTTTTTTTACTTAAAACCTTGAACTTTTTCCTTTGTAAAGCATGTAAAGAGCCAAATTCAGGGATATATTCCAGAAGTGATTGCAATAGTTTGCACAATTTCTTGCCATGTGATCTTCAATTACATGCCCCAGAAAGCATATCCTTCCACGGCTCATTGCTGATTTCTTCCTTGACCTGAGACAGACCAGCTTGCAGTTTCTTACGATGCTTTAATCCACCCAAACCATGAACCTGGAGGCACAAGGGGTGCCACTCTCAGCCAGGTTCAGCCGTGGTAGCTTGTAGCCAGACTACAGCCGTCATTTGATGCCACACAATGTAGATTGTCTCCAGTGGTGTCCCAGAAACCAGATGAGAAGAGGATGTGGTGCCCTTCCAAGCTTCAACTATTGAAATAAATCCTAAGCATGCACCTAAACAAGGGCAGGTCATAGCAGATTTTATAGAGATTTAGAGTATGACGTGTGCGCTCTGGGATCCCATCAGCTCAGCTTTCACTGACTATGCCCAAGGGCTCTTGACCTTGGCTCCTTTTTTGACTAGGGGTAGAAACCTAAGATGCAGCACCTCCCAAAGGCCACCAATTAAAGACTCAGTAAAGTGTGCAGTTCTGCAACTCTCCATCTTCTTTTCAAATGAGTAATGATATCACTGGTGATCGCGATTTTAAATGATCATATTTAATGCAAGGTATTGTTTTCTTGGACTAAAAGAGGTAACTTACCTTTCCAAACATGCTGACTGCTGATTCCTATGGGTATCTCCCACTCAGACATGGTCAAGTCCTACCTCTGAGTTTTTCTTGGCAATTGTGAAAATCGGAGAGTCTTGCTTTTCTGTTTTCCAGTGCAAGCTGAGGTTGTGTGGAGCAGAATGAGACAGATGCAGGTGCACTGAAGCATGCTTCTTGCAATAGGTTGTAGCACCCTTCCCTCACCTTGCTTTTGTCTCTGCTGGATGACTTTTTCCACCTTGTATGCAACAAGACCAGTGAAGGTTTTAATCATATGTTGCAGCCTGGCCTCCCATGTGTAGGTAGATAGTCCTATCTCTTCTTTCCAGTTCTGCCACTGCTCTTTTACATGCACAGGTTAGAAGATGTTAGTTCAGGATTACTTCAAGGTTTGTTCAACCAAGGAGACTATAAAACAAGTATGAAACATTTTTCATATTACCCAGAATGAAACAAACCTTCATCACAGAGGAATTTCACCAGGCTCACTTGCAGTTTAAAACAAAGACAATCTCTTTAGCTGGGCTCGGGTCCAGCCCAGAGGCATCCCTCTTTTGAAGGTGCAATGAATACAAAAGGGTCTGGCATGCACCTGAAAGCTGGTACTTTCTTTCAGGCTTGGATTTCAGGAAATGACTAGGGAGATCACTTCTTGCCCTTAGTAATTCCCTATGTTCATTACAGGGTTTCATGTTTGGGTGAAGGCTTCGAAGGATTATGGACAACTTGAAACACTGAAGTCAGAAGTGCCTCAGGCACCAATTTTCCCTTCCAACTAATCCATCATTCCCGCTGTGATTTCAGGGAAGTGATACAGTAACCTGTCTCCTTAGAAGAAAGGATGGCCCACTGCTGTCTTTTGTATTCTGTTGAATTATAACACTTTCCCTTTTCATCTGGCCTTTCATCACAGACTTAAGTGTTTTTCTTTCCGTGTATACAACTGTACAGGTTTCTCATTCATTATCTACACAGGGATGGCCACACTGAGCCCATCTGCAGTCCTTCCTCCCTGCTCCCATAGGACCTTCTGCAGAGAAAAGTTTTTCTAATTTGGAACAGACTCTTAGTTCTTCCTTACTGGAACCTCACCACCAACTGCATCTGAACTCACGATAGAAAGGGATTTTATGCAGAAGTGTTACCTTCTCCTTCATTTCCAGCCACCCACAGCAGCGGACATCACGCTATCTTTGAACAGTGTAGTCAGGTATCAGAGACAGTTCAGTGAAGCATGAGAGGTCAGTTCTGGTCCTTCACTTTGCATGTGGTCAAAACAAAGCATTAAAATCTAGGTATTGGTGCAATTTTGATATATTTAATATGTGCTTTATACTGTGCAGTGGTAAGTTTTTACCCTGATTAAAAGGTACAGAATATCTCACATTCTGAGACCACATTAAAGATTTTATCAGAGGTGCCTGGTAAGAGTAATTCAATAAAGATTTGATATTAATGTGTCCTTTTTTTTGTCAAGCAATTATTGATTCTCTGCTCAAGCAGGATCATACTGTGTAGTCTTAAGAGGAAAGCAAATGCACAAGGGCTGCAACATTTTTTCGTTCAGAATGTCCAAAAGAAATTTACTTGTGAGGCAAAAGGATTATCATGTACTTGGTGTTGCGGGTATGTCAGATGGATTTTCTGAGTCATGGAAGTTGTTGGCAAGGTGCCCTGCAGTCAACCAACTTCTTTTCTGTCATTAAATCTACAGTTTTGCTGTTGATGCTTTGAGGCTCCTTTAAGTTCAGAGGAGTGCCTGCTCCAGCTCCAGTCTGAAAGTCCTAAGCGAGGATTCCTGAGCCGTGCGAGATGTAACGACGTTACAGAGTCACGATCATGAAAAACTCCACAGCAGAAAGCAACTTCAAGAACTTCCCTCTCAGTTTGTGGCCCACTGCACTCTCTTTCCCCCTCAGAGGATGCTGCCCAGTCCATCATTTAAAGCACCCATAGACATTTATTAGGAGGATAAAAATGTAGAGGTATGTATATGTGATACTACAGTCATTCATTGGAGTATCTATTGGAGTATCTGTTGTGCATCTATTCCTCAACTTACTTAATCCTGTCAATGAATAGGCCTGATGGGGTCACCATTCCTAAGTTTTATTTCTTTATTTGAGGAACAGGCACCAGTAAAAGAGCTTGGGTTTAGTTTGGAAGTGTCTTTCTGCTCTTCTCAGTTTCAGTCTCTTAAGAGCAGAAATCTGGCATGGGTTTCATTTCACCTAACTCAGATAATACAGTTCCCTCCACATGGGCTTGTTACCATGAACTCCCTTTGGAGTCTATGCCAAGAAACAGGCATCTCTCTGGTGCAGTTCATGACCTATTTTGGATGAGATACATTTTTTCTTCCTTGGACTACAAAGGGAGTCCAGACAACTATCACAGTTGAAGAAACTCTTCACTTAGGGGCTTAGGGGGATTGCTTAGGGGATGACAACTTCCCTGTGGCCTGAAGGTGAAGTCCTGATAGTTTGGAGGCTGTGTGGAGGCCAGTGGAATACCCTCAAGCTTGGCACTTTCTGAAAGCAAGTATTGAAACAGCGCATGCAGACAGCATGGTAACTAAACACAGTGAACAATTTTGCAGTAACAGGAACAGGCCATGGCCTTTTTGATTCAGCATCTTCACATACTGGATAATCCTGCCTTCTAATACTGGCACTCAGTTCTTTTGATTGAGTACAAAGACATTTTCTTCTGGGTAGTCTTTCCCTTTGCAACTGTTGATACATAACACTGCAATAACCTCTTCTGTTCACTTTTCACTGTCTCATTCCCAGATGCTTATATCATGGGCTGAACTTTTTTTCTTAAAGGCCATTTTATGTGCTTCCATTTATGTGCATTCCTTGAGTTCTGTTGTAGAATAAATTTGTGTGCTTTGCAGTGTTTTGGGTACTTTTTTTACTCCTCTCTTCACTGAAAAGTCTCAAATGTTTTGCTTGTTCAAAAGCTTTGCTGATTACTTTGGGAGTTTATAAATTTAACTCCCACACTCTCAGCAAAGACTCACATATCTTGTCTAGAGCTGCGTGTCTGTGGCATATTCTTTAATGCTTTCCTGCACCTGTTAGATTCTCATGAGAAAAATGAATTTTTCATAAGAGGCATTCTTCTGGTGGACACAATAGGTTTCAGTTTGTGCAATGATCCTATCAATTTCTGTGCAGCTGTGAGCAAGATCTAGATGTAACTAAAGATATATAGGACATTTGCATCATCAACAGTAAAAATAAGAATTATTTTTCAATTATGAATATTTTCAAGCAAATATTTCTTGGCACTGTTCAATGCCTCTGTTCCTCTTCCAAACATATACAGCAAAAAAATCTGATTGAAAATGGTACCAGGATTACACAAAACTCAAACCTCAATTCAGGATATAGTTTCACGCTGTCTGGGCTCATTAGCTGTGCTGCGTATGTTGTCCTCATCAAATACTGGGCAGGTGCATTTCACAGGAAAACAAAAGTCCCTTGTATCTGCACTCTAAATGATTTTATTTTTCAGATGGCTTTAAGGAACAAAAGCGAGACCCTGCTGTTAAAATGTATAATCCAGATCTCTGGCCAAGACCACTGGCATTTCTGTGCTCTGGCGGGTAAAATGTGCAGTCACTGGGCTGAGGGGAGGCTGCAGATGTTCTCCTGAAAGGCTCCTGACTACCTGAGCGGATGCGAAGGGTGAGGAGAGCCAGGTGAGGCAAGATGCGTATTTATTGCAATCCAGCGGACTTTCTGCATTATTGCTTGCTCCCAAAGCAGCGAGTTCAGCTGCATGGGGCAGGTTTGGAGTCAGAGCCCCACAGGATGGAGGTTTCTGTTCATCTGTGGTGCAGGAACATCTGCCAAGGTTTCCACTGCTGCCCTGCAAATAAGACTTGGTCCTGGCTGACAGACATCCCCCTTCTCCCCTTCCCCTTCTCCCAGGGGACTGTCTCAAAGAAAGGCCAGCCGTTCATCTTGTGCAGCAGCACAGGAACATTTTTCCAGCTGTTTTGCTTTGCCAGCTGAGCCGTTCAGGCTGTTTCTAGGAACAGGTGCCCTTTTGCCAGCCCTATCTGCTGTTCCCAGCCTCAGCTCACCTCAGCAGGATGGTCATAGAATCATAGAATGGTTTGGGTTGGAAGGGACCTTAAAGATCATCTAGTTCCAACCCCCTGCCATGGGCAGGGACACCTCCCACTAGACCAGGTTGCTCAACAGATCAGCAGAGAGCCACAGACCTGCTAAGGCCCCTTCTTCTCCCCTTGAGAAGCAGGACTGTGTGCACTCCTGACACCCTCCAGGTGTGAACCACATGGTCCCAGCCCACACATTTCATCTTCGGTGGCCCCCGTCTCATCTTCATGAAGAAATACTGCTATTCTTAAAAGACAGGGGAATCCTTCTGTGGAACTGGTCCAATATTAAGCAGCCAGTAGACCGAGGTTTTCAAAATCATTATACAGACAAGCTGACTGTGCCAATCACATAATTTTGCCCCTGCCTTGCCTATTCAGGGATGTGAATACCCTCCTCTGTGCTCCTTTCTGTCACCTTCCGTTTACTCTCCTGTCTCTTTGGTCCCTTAAATTTATGCAAAGACAATTTAAAAAAGTGTGAGAGGGCCATGAAACGATTTTCCTCATGCAGCAGATTTCAGGATCTTTAGCAATGACATCACAGGCCATCTGGAAAGGCCAGCAGCAGCCACATATCATCCCAGAACACACACATACCCAACACCTCCTTCCTATGTGGAAAAACGCAATCAAGTCCTCCTGGCTCAACGGAGTTGTAAATGTCCTTTAAATCTGTCACTTTAACGTCCTCCTTGGAAGAAGAGGCAGAATGAGGAGGTAGTTTTTTTCCTTATGGCTCCTTATATTATAAACCAGAGGAATTCAAAGTACTCCATGGATTTGTTACAGGAGTCCTTTGAAAATGCTGTATTGTCTTCTGGCAGCAGCAGCAGTAATAACGTTTTGAACTGTGTTTCTTTCTGACATTCAGGAGAGTCAGAAGTCAACCTGGCTGTGAGCAGCTGAGACAAGACAAATCCGTCATGGCAGCAGACTACCAAAATCAGGCGTTCTCTGTAGGGAAGGCTTCATTCTTTTAGGGTAAACTTAGGAAAGATGTGAAAATCAGGTTTTCCATCCCAGGGAAAAACATCATGCTTGGAGGACAGGACTACAGCACCTGCCACCTATGAATTATTAGCAAATCTGTAAAAAAATTAATGCACGATTTGTAGAGTGGTTAACAATCCTCACAAGCACATAATACCCCTCCAAAATGATGCCAGCAAAACCAGGGACAGTCAAACACTATATTGCTGTACCCCAGTGCACCAATATTTTAAGCACCTTTCCTGGCCATTGGCACTACAATGGCTTACTATGCGGAGCTAGAAAACTGCTTGCAATGAGGAGACCAGCACAACAGGACCAACAGTAAACATAACAAACATAACAACCAGCAAGCACAACATGGAAACCATTAAATAAGAAAAGGTGTTCTAATGGGGAAACCAAGTATTTTCAAGTTGAAAACTTCAGACCAGCTTTTCTTTTCAGTTCAACTAATGCTTCCATAAATAAGGAAGTTACAATACATTCCTTTTTGTATTTTTTGCACATTAATCCTTTTTTTCCATTTGATATTTATTTTTCAGTTCAGTTTTTCCTTTCTTTTTTCTTTTAATTATCTTTTCACTCTACAGTTCATTTTAGCATAGTGGCATGCTTGACTGGCCAACCTGGCAGGCACGTAACATTCCAATACTGCATTTATGAAAGCAATGGATGAACTGGTTTCCGTGCTCACTCTTTTTTTTTTAATTGTTGAGGATGCACTAAAAGACATAACTAGCCTCTGCATTTTGATTTCTGTAAATTTGTCTTTTGTTAACTTTTTTGCCTTCTAATTTCTCACTCCTGATATTCTTGGTTTGATCTGTAGTCAGCATCATGGTCATCTTTGCTGAATCTGCAGTAAACATCGTATGATTTTTCTTGTTCTTGTTTTTTGCTCAGATTTTGTTCTCTTCTTCATCCTGCATTTGAATTTTACCCTTGTACTTACAAGCCTGACAGAAGGCTTGGACCTAAAAGTCCCTGAACACAACGTCCCAGCTTGAAAGACACACCATGGCAAGTGCTCGGAAGATCTGATCCCTAGCATACGTGTGGTGTTTTCTGTACATGAGTAAGTCCTTGGTTTGCTTCTGATTACAGTGCTCATTTTTCTTAAAATAGTTTCGAAACTCAGTGTCTGTAACCTCCCTTCCGCATCCATTAGAATCTCTTACTGTGTTTTTTCCTCAATTATTGCAATTTTCTCTTTTTTTGTGGTCAGTCAGTCTTTCACTTTTGTGTGGGCAGGAAAAGAGGTTTTGTGCTGACAATGTTGATTAATCAGTACAGCCACATGTTGGGATATTTTTAGAGGGAAAAAAACCCCAAGTTTGGAAAAAATTTTTATGTGGAAAACGAGCAAATGAAAGCATTGCAATCAGAATCAATGTTTTGGTAACCATTCTTAAAAGAAAATAATTATTCAGTGTAAAGAACAGATGAAATTAAAATAATTCTGAATTTTTCCTCAGTACTTATAAAACTCCTTCGGTTCTGGCTGTTTTAAAATGGTTCCGGTAATGCAGACTGGAAAGTGAAGGAACATATACAGACCATGTAATTCTCTGGGAAAAGAGAGAACAGTGAGAGTGATATTTCCATAGCCTGATTTCTTAAGTAAGCCTTCTTTAGAAGGAATTGGAAATGAGTTTTCAGGATTCATCCAACTTACAAATTACAAGCAAACACAACGAAGATCCCAGAATGCAAAACCCATTTAGGCATGTAACATCCCTATGAATGCTAGACAGAATGGGCAAGTAAGTGAGACTTTTAAAATTAAAATTACTTTTTAAATTAAAAATCTGAATTATTCTGAACTGAGAGCTCTGACGACAGTCTATAAAGTGACCATTAGCTAAAAGCATTCAGTTTGCGAAGCAGCTTGTTTTTATGTAGCTCTTAAGATCCCAGAAATTTTACAAAGCTGTTGAACGTGGACGAGGGTCAGGGTGTACCAGCCAGATCTTACACTTCTGATTGCACCATCTGCATGTTTTCCAGATGTTCTGCTCACAGCCTGCTGGCTGGCATGGCGAGTCCTCATCACCTGCCGGCCATTCTCCGCAGAGCTGTGCCGCTGGGCTGCTCTACCGGACCAGTGGTCCAAGGGCGGCCAAAGGTTTCAGCATGTGGGCTTCTGCCAGCCAGCTCCTCCCTGAAGGGAGGCAGTGCTTCAAATTTGGCTATTGCAGGCAGATTACCAAAACTGTGACTCTCTTCTTTGCCTGTGCTGCTGGGACTTCTGGCACTCTTAAATTGGACTGCTACATCAAGAGAAACAGCTTTGGCGGGAGCCAGAGAATTACAACTCCTCCAGGTAGACTTTTTGCACAAGAGAGGTGCATGGTCCTTTTCTTATAATACCTCTTGCCTTCTTAAACAGAAAGCCACACAAAGGCTGTGTTTCAGCGTCAAATGCAGAACGCAACATCCGTTCAGTCTTGCATACAACATCCAAGAAGGGGTCAGGAGACTTCCAGTGGAGCAGGTGTGCTGGCACACTTTTCCTACTTATTCTATTTCATTGATCAGGACTCAGAGCAACCTCTTTCTCCCTACAATTAGAATATTCACACAGATCCTAGTAAAATAAGAAGTGAGTAGGGAATCTTTTGTATGTGCGTTTTTGAATCACCATTTCACTAACCTGCAACCTTAGAGCTTTTGATAAACCCTTTAGTCTGTACAACTGAAACTCCACTAATCTCTACCACTGAACCTAACAGAGTTTTGTCTGAGTAGTGGTGGTGGTGAAACACCGATTAGCAGTAACTACTGTGAAAATGCAGTAACTACTGTGAAAATGCCCAAGAGAGTGTTTTCCACTACATCCTGAAGGAATAGGTCTACCTACCTTTCTTAGGAGAGACTGAATATAACCTCCTGTAAACATAATGTTTATCTCCTGTTCATTCAAGAAAGACTGCATTGATACAATGATCTGGCTACGTGGCCTGCTCAAATGAACTTCACATACAAAAGTCACATGTGCAGCAAATGTTCCCTCAAGCAACAAAATTAGCCTCTATTCAACAAAGCAGATGAGAGAAGAAGAGACTGGGTCCTGGAAAAGCCCCAGAGTGATTCTGGTGTTTCCCAGTGGGATGAGGGACGAGCAATACTACACTTTGTAAGGGTGGGCTTTAGAGTTATGGGAGAAATTGGGATGATGCAGGCTGAGGGCAAACTATAGCAACTGCCTCTGAAGACTAGAAAGCCTCTTGCATGTTGCCTTGTTCAGCTTTTGAAAGGGTCCAAGAAAGAGCTGGGGAATTGAAGATGACTCACTTATTTCTGTGCTAAACAAAGATAAAGACTTTCTCCCTAAGAGCAGATAGACTAGTTTGAGCACAACACATATGGAGCAGTCCTCCTTCATTTATTTTCCTTATGGAAGGTGGTTCCAACAAGCAGGACATTTCTTTTGCGGCATTCCTCTGAGATGAGAGCATACCAGCATGACCTTTTCACCGCTGTTCTTTACTGCCGTAATTCAGTGAAAACGATCCTTACATATACCAGGATAAACCACAAACTTCTACATCATAGATAAGAATAAACCACGATCTGATTTTAACAACAAAAATATCTGCAAAAATTTGGTTACTGGAATGCACATATCTTTACAACCTTGTATATGTTCAAAACATAGATTGCAGAAGACAATTCCCAACTGTCTTTTCATCTATTTTTCTTCTTCAGATAGAAGTTCCACAGATACTGGTACTTCCACCAAGTCTTACCAGCCTGGCCACCGTTATTCACAGCTTACTATCTGCAGCAAGATAACTTAGTTCACCATATCTGTTTCTAACCTGACAGGGCCATACTGGTTGTACGTCAGGACATTGCAGAACCACATTGAACAATCATGTATTGAAACAGGCCACTCTTTTAAAATAGCCACAAAGCCATCCCAAACCTTAGCAACAGACTTAACTTATAAAGGACCTACAGACTCTCCGTGCTTCCTTGAGAGGTGCTGCAAGCACCAATTCATATTCACTGACATCGGGTCTACAAGCAAGCTATCGAACTTTGTTAAGAGTCAAATAAATAAGCAAAAATGCATCCTCCACACTAGCATTTCCTGACTTGATGTTTCATGTCTAATTAATGATGTTTAATCACACAACCTAAATTGTCACTTCAGAGAGTGTTGTGGCGGTTTAAAACATCAACACATTTATCAATGACCCATTGAGCAGGTAATTTTGAGATTTTTTTTTTATTCCAAAGCCTACAAGTAATCATGAAAGTGTATAAAGGACATACATATGTCCCACAGCCTTTTCAAATGTTAAAGGAATATTCACTTATTAATACCAATGTACTGTAACGTAAGTGGGTGAATAATGGGGGTAATCCAGAGGGAAGAGGATGGCTGGGCACTATGTGCAAGTATGCTGTTGCAGAAGGTGTTGCATGTCTGAAATACAACCATCTGAAATACAACCATCTGAAATTTTTTTTTTTTGTTTTTTTTTTGTTTTTTTTTTTTTTGTTTTTTGTTGAAGAGTGAAATGACAAAAAAGTGTTTTGGTAAAACTCACAGGATTTGACTTCACACATACACAAATATACACGCTCATACCAAAACCTTTGCTTGTGAAGTTCTTGAGAACAACTACTAAGGGAGCGGTAGAGGTGGTCTTAGTATTCTGCAACTACTGCTTTTTGTCGTTGTCCTGCTCTTCTTTTTGGTCCATCATTTTTGTCATCCTAGATCTCTTTTGGCCCCTCAGTCTGAAGGAGCACAGACCCTTCTCTGCAAGTCTTGTATTTCTCATACATACCCTTCTGCAAACCTTTCGTCCTGTTTGCAGTTGTTGTTGCAAGTGATACCTGTAGGCAGAGAAGAGCCACATACCAGTCGCCAGGTTGACACAGCTGCCTCACTCAGATCTTTCTCTTCTGAGCTCAGAAAAGGTGCCTGCAAGAGCTGTTTCCTGGTCCTGGAGACAGGTGACTTGACAGTTTTTTTCTGCTCTAACACGTAGTGGAAGCACCACGAAAGCCTTAGCCTCAAAATTTGTGATAATAGTAACATGTTCAAGTGAATAAAATGAAGAATTTCTGCAAAACAGAGTTTAAGTGATTTTATTCCAGCTTTGGGGGTATCTCTGAACACCCTGAACAGTAGAGCTGACCTCTATTTTCTAGTGTCTGCACACAGAAAAAAATGAATGAGGGGAAAAAAGACATTCTTTAAAAAATCAACTCCTTTGCAACTTAATAGGACTCTGATCACCCATGTAAAATGAGTCATGTTTTATTACACTCTTCTCTAACCCTGACCTCCTCCACTCAGACACACCTCATGGAAAGAGAGGTGGAAGCAAAATTTCAAGGGCAAGAAGCAGGTAATAATATTAAATGGCCACGGTGGGACTGCAGCAATGGATTGAGCAGATTGGATTTGCCCAGTGCACCAAAATGCCCATTCAGCCCTCACCTCTTTACAGGCTGCCTTCCCAGTCCCTCTGTGCTATATTTCATGGTCAAATTCAGGTGATGACATGGACAATTTAGTGTCTGAGTTCTTTCTAACCCAGGACATGGTGTTGTAATTACACGCTCCAGTGCAGGGCTGCATTCCGAGATAACAAACAACCTTGTAAAAGAGGGGAAAAAAATCCTTTAATAGAGTGCAGTTCCCTTCTCCCCGGACTGAGAAAGCAGAACAGCAAAGGAAATTTCACAGCATCGCTGCGTACCTGGAAGGGCCAATCAGGGAGAGCCCAAGTAACACCAGAAATTATTCTCCAAGAACTAATGACCACTAAAAGTGTAGTTTCTTTCTTCGTCCTAAGGGTTTTGCTGTAGGCTTAATGCAAATCCATTTTTCATAAGCGGCTCTTTCCCACATACATTACCTCTGACAATACTACTTCAGTCTCTGGTCTTGCTCGAAACACTCCTCATTGAGCATCAGAGGCTCATTCCATAAAGCAGTTTTCGTGCAAGCAAATTATCTCCCAGCACACACTCAATAAATCTGCACCAAAATCATCTGCATTTCCATGCTTTGGCCTCAAGACAGTGAAAAAAGACTGCAGATTAGGAGTGCAAAGTACAGTGGGATGCAAATCACAGGAAAAAATATCCAGGTGTCAGTAGGCAGAAGAAATAGGAGGGTAGAAGATCACACAAAGTTTCTCTTAAAGACATAACTAAGGGAGACATGGTAGGGGCAAGATGGAGCTCGTAGGTAGCAATATCATGACACAGCTGCTTGAACAAGATGCCTTTTTTTTTTTGCCAGGACTGTCTTTAACTTTCATTAAAAAGTTGAGAGTCATTGCCTGATCCTTTTGTTGAAAAACTTATGGTTACCACTGCCTTAGCCACAGGGTCAACCTCTTTCTGGGTCCTTCAGCTGTCAGTCCTTCAAATATGAAATATCAAAATACTTCCATTGCTAGACAGGGTCCTCGAAGTTTGTCATTCTACCATTGCCTTTTAACAGCCTTTGGGTATTGGTGTTCTTTAATTTGAGCCCCTTACTGCTTGTTTGAGGTTTTTTTTGGGCGGGGTGTTTTGGGTCTGGTTTTTTTTTCCCCTTATAGTCTATTTATACATATGAACGCATTCACAGCAAACATCCCAAAAGTCGAGTCAAGAGACAGTATTCATGTATCATTAGAGAGAAGACCCTCCCTCTTTTCACTTACGTTTTTTCAAGCTCTGTTATGAACAGATGTTATTTTATCTTCAGGCCAACTGGAACAACAGCTCTAAGAGGTATGAACCGCACCATTTATCTCAGCACGGTGTTAATTCAGGGTTGATCTATACATAGGCTGGAACTAAAAAAAGACCAGCCTTATAAAGCATACCTGTAGTTCAAGTGTGTACGTGAATATTTTGGAGGCTCTTACACATACTAACCTGATTTGGCTAAATCACTGCCAGAATGGGGGATAGAAAAACCCTATTCCTGTATTGGCTCCGGTGTCTTTTGTGCAAATCTGTCAGAGACAGTCCCTGTGATTAACAGGAAAAGGCCACTCTGAATGTAAAAGCACAGCGTTGTCACACCAAGATTCACTGGTAAGTTCAGATTTAAACACAAGTTGCTATTTTGGTTTTGCTTTGGGTGCACATAAGCCCTCCAATGCCTGGAGAAAACAGATTAAATGTCACTACAATTAACCTTTTATTTCCTGATCACAGGTGTCTGTAACTTATTTACTGTGCATCACTGCCATTGCCACATATGGACAGGCACAGGAGACATGATGCCTTATGTTTCTCAGTAGAGAACCAAACTTGACAGAGCCTTGGCCCCTGCTGGGATATATCAAACTCAAGCAACCCAGGAAATCCCAGAAACACTTTGCATCATATATAAACCTCTGCACAGTAAGAAGGGGCGGAAATAATTTTCCAACAACTGTCCCTTCCTGCCTCCTCACCTTCATGTCTTTTCCACACAGTTTTGGCTCTGTTGCTACCCTGCAAATGGATTCATACAGGTGCACACCAACAGAGCTGAGAGATAACAAGGGCAGTCAGGGATACATTTCAGTCTCGTGGTTTCAAGCAGCAGCATGTAAAGCTCCCTTCCCTCTTTTGTCCCCTCAACAAGGCATCTCTGCATTTTGCCGTGTGCTGAGGGCATATCCAAGATGGCTTTAGGCTACCTAATACAGGGACAAGTGGCACTCCAACTGCAGCAACGTTTACTTAATATCAGGTGCAAAACCCAGGCTAGGGGTTTTTTGGCCTACCTATTGCCTCTACAACTGCCTTGTCTAAAAGCAGCCAAGCACATTACCTGAGAGTTGGACAGTCTGGATCTGCTGCGCTCAGAGGAGTTATGAGACAGTGGATAGACAGACACACAGGTGAACGGCTCAGCGACTGCCTCAAGCTGGAGGGACTGCTCTGGTGCTCAAAAGGATTCACCTCCCTGGAGCCACCTCTCCTTCTCCCCAGGCAACCCCCAGAGAGAGATAGACAAAGAACTTGGACTTCCCCTATGCTCTCTCCATAAACCCCTCTCCCTTTCTCCTCTACAGCAAATTACGGGAGAAGAAAGATGCAAAGCATTCGGGGTGCAGGGAGGAGCAAGACAGAGACTGAAGGAGGAAAAAGAGCAGAGTGAAAGTTCACCGGTGGACCAGAAACAAGGCAACAGAGCAGCTGGAGTGCAGGACAAAGAGCCAGAGACCAGGCAAATAGGAAAGTTTTGGGATGCACAGCCTACAGGGAGGTGAGAAGATGAAGGTGGGGAGGAAAAGAAAATTGATTTCTAGGTGCAGAAAGAGCAGAGAGGGAAAAAAGATGAAGCAGGGAAAGAATTAAACTCATGATGGCAAAATGCTGGCACCAGCAGAGATCTGGCATCGCAATAGTGGCAATTAATTACAGTGGCATTTCTTTATCACAGGCTTATTCCTTTTTTAATACAACAATACACGGTGTCATTATATGCAGGCTCTGAGGATAAATGTAAAAAAATGCTCCTCATCCACATTGCTGCAAACATGGCTTTAGCACTCTATGCAACACCCGCTCTGTATTTTATGGGTGCTGAACCTCAAAAGCAGGCTTGATGCATAGCGGGATGTTATTTAAAGGATAGCAGGGTAAAACTGCTAGTGACGTATACAAAAATGTTTACAATATTTATTATGTGATCTAGCATTTTGCATAAACACACCCACGCTCTGTGCACAAGCGATCACTGGCATATTTACACTGAGGTTCTGGAGCCTAAATGCAAAAATGTACAATAAAGCAGTAAACTGAGAATTTCAGGCACGAGGGAACAATCAAGTACCACGCGATGAAAGAAAATTGGAAGCCATTACATCTTCCGGATTCTGAAAGTAGGTTTTTTAGAATATTTTAGTGTTAAATGCTATTTTGAAAGGCATCGTAAAAACCTGCTTTCAAATGAAAGAGAATAAGAAAAGGATCCTTCCCTTTTGAAATGACAAACATTCCTAGGCACTGCACTTCACTACAGAAGTTTCCAATGACAGCAAATAATATTGTATTGGCAAGCTCTCAAGTGGCAGGCTGCATTGAACATCAAAAACTGCTATCTGATGGTGATTTCACAGAAGGAACAAGCATCTCTTATGCCAAGCCATTATCTTAAGCCTATGATAACAAAACTGAAATGATTGAATATAAAATGCACGCTGAACAGCAGGGATGAAGTTAAAGAATTAAGTTGGACGATGACCTTACGATTCAACTAGCACATGATTTAGATAAATGTGGCTGTTTTTCCATTCATTTCGATGAGCTCATTGATATAACGTCTGTAATATAGCTACACACACGCACAGAGTAAAGGAGAGTACTATAGATACATCCATATATCTACCAGATGCTGAAAAAAAATACACCAATGAAGTTGCCTAAATTCAAGGGCCAGCTGAAGGTTAAGATGTGTGTACAGAGCAGGAGTAAAGTTAATGTCTGAATTGATATTGATGTATCAAAAGTTTTAAGCAGCACTACAGGTGCTTATGAGATATGATTGCTACAAAAGTAAAATTTGAAAAATCAGTTTAGTACTGACTTGTGGCATCACATGTTACTGTGTATAAGAAAGCATTCTGGATGAACAAGAAAAGAAAGAGACATGGTAGTGAGAACTTTTACAAAGTTGTGTTGCTTCCCATGGGTTGCCTCTTCACCTGGGGTGAAGAGCATGGGTAGCGTCTTCACGTAGGAGCATCTAGGTGAAGATGCTCCTAGGAAAAGATAGCACTCAACAAGGAGGATTGTTGATTTGTAAGAGCAAGCAATGCCTTTGCTAAGTGTTTGGAGAAAATGAGTCTATTTCTGATCTCCACAATTGTTCAGTGACTACCCTTTTTTCACTGCAAGCATGAAAAAGGTTGAGGAGGGAGATTAGGGACACTGTTCCAAGAAGGAGAAAAAACAAGCATTACCAAGCTCTGTCCTCATCTTCCCTCTTCCATAGCCTCTTTTTGCTTCTTCTCAGGCCTTCTGTCCTTTGCTAGTGCAGCTGTCTAAATAGTCTGGGGGAAAGGAAAGAGAAAATAGTTCCTGCCTTTCTAATTTCTCTATACCACAAAACTTTCTCATCTTGAATTGCAACCACAGCATTCTCCTTTTTTTCTAGCCTAGTCTCCCACAAACTTCTCCCCACTAAAAACAACGTCACTAAAGATAAGTTTAGGGTCCATAGTTTTGGCCACTAACGAGTGACATGCTGCCTAAGTTTTATGAAGAGGCCTTCCCACTCCTGCCAAATGTTCTCCATTTCAGCCGGGGATATGTGACGTACAGGCTAATCCCAAATCATGAGCCTCGCTCCATCAAGCAACTGATTTTTAATCCCTCATGACTCTCACAGACACTGTAAATCTCCCACCCCCAGCATCTATTTCGCGTCTGTAAGAAAAGTCAGCACCAGTGTTCTTCTAACACCCGTGCTGAGAGACTAATGTAGCCGGCGCAACTGCTTAAGGGTCTGTTTGCTCAACTTACAGGATAAAAAAAAAAATCAAATACAAGAAGCCTGTTACAAGAAATAATTACACAGCCTCGTTTTGCTATAAAGCTTTGGCCACCCAGAGACAAGAGGCCCCACTCCTCTTGCTCCTTAGTATGTTCCCACATTTTCCCAATGTCTGCTAGTCCCTAAAATGCAAGATGCCCTCTTCGGTGCACTCAGACTTCCCTTCCCTGACTTTGTCATATTTTAGCTAATCTTAAAATAAATGGCCTTGGTATCTCTTCCTGAATTCATCAGCATTTATTACCCCATAGGAAGGTCTGTCAATTCGAGCCTCAAAGAATTATAACCTCCCTTGTTCCAGGGGCAAAACCATTCCTTGAAAAACAAAAACAAAAAATCCCAGTGAAATTCCTCTCTCAAACAACCTTTCTTCAGTGAATGCCCTGTGGTCTCAGCAAATAGGTAGAGAATAGCCCAAGAGCAATATCAATAGGCCCTTCAGCAATTTTACAGGGACATGGTGTTAAACAGCATGTTTCCATCTGCTGTAAACCTTTCCCTTCTCTCCCTTGTGCTTTCCTACATTCACTACGTAGTAACAAGAGAGAGGACAGGCATTTGCCCCTGCAGTAATGCTAATCAAGGTCATGCAAAGCAGTGAGATCATCAGGAAGCAGTAAGAGTGGAGCTGCCCCACAAGGGAGGACAAGTGGGGAGCCAAGGCCAAGATGAGGTGATGGATAATGTCCAGGGTCCATCTGGGGAGCTCAGTGAGGAACAGACGGAGAAGGGGGCCAGAGTTGGGACTAGATATGAGTACAACATAGGTCCATAGGTTCCTGAGCTGAAACAGAGGCCAGGGCCCATGGGTAGTGTGGGTGGAGAGACCTTGATGCTCAGGGCCATTAAAACCTATTAGTGCATTAGGGGCCCTGACAGATATATGTTGACAACTTAAGGTAAAGTGAATAACTTTTTAAATTAAGTCTCTGGAGGAACTTCCCAAGCGAGCTCTAGTTCACAGGCTGCAGTTTTTGTACTTCCCACACAAGGCATCAATTAATTATTGGAGACAGAGCACACCACCTCAGTCATAATAACAACAATGATGTACAATCTCTTGTGTGGTGGACTGAAAGAGGCAGTCACACCTTGGGACTCCTCAACAGAGAGTGGTGGAAGCTAAGACTACCACCAGCGGAGGGATGATCCTCTGCAATGCTGGGACAATACAAAGATGAACAAAGAAAACTTTCCTGTAAAATTTTTGATTTTTTGGTTTTTCCAAAATTCTGACTGTTTCTCTGCGCTGAACTATTCCTTTTACTGCAAGCAGACCAGTCAATTTACTTCAATTTTATTTGAACATCAGGCTTTAATGCACCTGATTCTTTGCAGCTATGTTAACTTGTGGTATCTTCTACATCTCAAGTTTGAGATGCTCTAACAGACACAGCTCTAACACAGCACCTTGATTTTGACATGTAACTGCTGTTAAACATCTGGACTGTAAAGAACCAGCCTCTTCTTTCACCAAATAAGGAATTGTTCTACATTAAGAGGAATGTTATTCCTTTCATTTTCTCTCTCACTGACTTCTCTGAGAAACTTCCCTGACCCCTTTCCTGCCTCTCTTCTTCTCTGCAGTGTTAAAAGGCAAGAGATTCTTATGCCCCTGCTCTTCTAACCCTGACTTGCCCCCAGTTCTGCCATGGATGAACCTTTCTGTGGACTCATGCAGACCCTTCATCTGCATTCCCACTCACATGGGAACCTAATTACCCTTAGTTTGAAAGAAGACACAGGTCTTTCATCTGAACATCACACCGAAGGGGCTGCAGGCCAAGGCACTACTCCACACAAGCCAGGCAGGTAACACTGCACGTTTTTGAACAGAAATCCTAAGCAACATTTATTTGCTTGATTTCTGTCCCTGCTTATTTTGATCTGACACTATTTTTGTTTCATACAGTCTTCATCGGTCCAACTTTTTCTCTATTGCAAAACCTGATTGAATTTTCCCCAAGAAAGCTGGTGTTCTTAAGAGGCATTTATTGTACATTGTACCTTCCCTTTAAGAAACTTATTGATGTGAGTTGCTTTTTTTTTCCTTTCTATTTCTTCCTCTACTTTCTCATTGCATATTTCTTTTGTAACATTGCTTTGTGCCCCCAAGGGTGAATCCATTTTTTAACTTAAATTCTTCTTATTTCCACTTCTTTAGCTGTCTTGATTATGGCACACGTGTTCCTCATGAAAAATCAAATTGGCAGTGCTTTGTTAAGGTTGGTTCTGGCTGGTTCTTGTGGGTCAGGAAGGGGGAAAATAAAGTTGAAGAACCAGATCTGTAGTGGAAGAAGATAAGATGTTTGGAGAAGCATTTTCCCACCATCCTCACTGTTGTATACCCAACCACTTTCTTGTGACATCCTGTCCAAACTTGTCACTTGGAAAACGTGGCAAGCCTGCTAGGGGAGGACAGAAAGATGGAGGTGAAGGTGTGCTGGAGAGGGCCAGCCTCTTCCATTAGTTTCTGCCACTGGCCATGCAAGGTGAAAGACCCTGGGGGTTAGGACATGGGGGCTGCATGTGTGGGGAGAAATGAAATTCAAGCAGAGGAAGAGGCTTCCAGAGGCAGTAAGGCACAGGTCTGCATATTGAAAACAGAAAACGGGTGTCAGATGATATTGATTCCTAGATGTCCCTCTCTCACCCATGTATTCTTCCCATCTGAGCTCCACTCACATTAGGACGGGCCAGTGTAATCTGTCTTCCATATGTTGTAAAGGGAAACTGTCTCTTCAATAGCAAAAGCATATCAATTGTTCCCTGCCAGACCCCTCCCCGTGGCTCGTGATGAATGGCCCCAGCATGCAGCCTGCTCCGGGAGATACGCACTTTGCTCACTGGAGATTGCAGCCTTTCCCCAAACCTTTCAGCAAGGTTTAACAAGTTCATATTTCTTAACCAGACCTTGCTCACAGAACTCTGTCAGAAGTGGATAAATCAGGCTGGAGAGTTACAAAGAGGCATTATCTTGTCACTTGGGCTAAGTTTCTGATAGGTACTTGGGAACCTGACTCCCACTCCCACTGCAAACAATAGCAGAGAGGTAGTAGAGTCTTTGGGACTCTGGGCCTTAGTGACCAAAGTAGATTTGCTGCATATTAAGATTTTGCTATTGTATTTTTATGCTGCCTGTTGACTTCAATAGCAAATCAGTGGTTGTGGAGGTGGTCCCACGTTTTAGGGCGGCAGGCAACTGTCTTTAATCATCAATATTTCTTGTGAAATCACTATGTGCTTTTATCACTATATTTTTAATTGAGGACGTTATTCCATTTCCTGCTTGAAAATATGGTTGTAAAGATGAGTGATTTGAACCACCACAGTTTAGGTCCCACAAAAAGTTCAGCAAAATCTGAAATCCTGTACGAATATGTAATTTTTTGCATAAAGAGATTTTACGTATTAAGAAGCATACCTTTTTTGCCATTGCCTTGTGGAGCTGTAAACATCAGTTACCACAATAGCACAAAAACGGTAAGCACCTCAGGTCAAAGCTCCTGAGCAGCTGCAGCATCCCTGGCAGAGTGGAATCAGACCACACTGTGCTTATTGTCTTGGTGTCTATGACACAATCTCACCGAAAGATGGTGTGACTGACCCTAATCCACAGTGAAGATAACAATGTTTGTGTGAATAAGAGTGAACAAAAGGGGCACAGTGTGGCATGGAAGGGGACAAAAGGGTCAAGTGCTCCTCTGTCAGAAGAGCATCATGACCTTACCTCTCATTCCTCAGCATCCTTCCCCTTCTCTACACAGCTTACTTTCTCTTGTTGTTCTCCTCACCTTGCTGAAACCTTTGTTTCTTCTATTACTCCTTTTTTTTTTTTTTTTAATGTTCTGCCATGGTCACTCACCACATCTGAGAGTTTTGCACTTGATGCGCTCTGCCCATGTCCCAAGAAAAGGGCCACCCACTTCCATCAGACCCCTTCTCCCAGGACCAGAAGCTTCAATCAAACCAGATGAAGCAGTTGCATCAGTAAAGACTTCCTGAAAGTCATCGTCCGTGGCTTCCTCCTCTGACAAAAGTACATTCAGGAGGGTAGGCGCTAGTGCATCCCTCACCAGCAGGTCTGAGCAGTAAGCCCCCGAGTGTCACTTGCAAAGGAATAGGAACAGAAATAAGATAGGAACAGCAACCTGACAGCAACATGATGAGGAACAAGACGCAAGGCTTGCTCCCCTGCCTGAGGTCCTGTGGGTAATGGTGGCAGGAACAAGGAAGTGCTATCATCATCTGCGTGAGACTGCCAAAAAGGCAGTGTGGTGCTTCTGGGCACTGCCTGCTGAGGGGCCTATAGCCCAGAAACCAAAGGTTTATAGGATGGCTTCCCCTCTGACAGCTTCAAGCCACGTAAGTAGCAGAGGCACTCAGTCTGTTGGCCTGCAGTAACTCTAGGACAAAACCAGCCCCTCAAGATATGTACAGTGTTGATATAGCAGCCTCAGCACAAGCTTTTTTTGATCTATTGGTTTGCTCCTCCTCTGCCATGCTACTTGCTAGTGTAGATGTAAAGATTTATAGATGAAATACTGCGTTGGTGTGCGTGGAGCATGAATGACGGCGTGCCTGTACGTGGGCATCAAAAGACAGGGCAGAGCAGGAGTGAAACGCTACTGATCATCGAGAGACCAATAAGTGCTGTGAGACCAAGGAAGACTACAGGTAACAAAAAGGAGTTGGAAAGCACTGGACAGAGAGCAGACTGCACTGAGGCCATCACAGATGTGGAGCAACATCGGTGTGATGCAGCTCTATCTTGTCCTGAGCCTTCCTTATCTACAGGGATACAACCCAAAAGGACAAAAATCACTTAATGATGTTTTAATCTCTTTTCTCTCTTTTTTTTCACTGAGTAAAATACAACAGATAAGGCAATGTACCAGAGTGCAAGCTTGTAACATCCCCTAATTCACAGGGCCTCTCCAATGCCAGAATTATCAAATAGATGTGTTGGATTCAGTAATAAATCTAATGTGCAGTACCGACTTGTTCAGCCTCTAGCTGCAGGCACATCAAGAAGCCAGGGTAATGGCTTAGCAGCCCAACTGCCTCCTTTCCCTCTCAAAACAGGGCAGGTGTAAAGCAGAAAAATCTGAGGCGGGTGCTCTGTGCGCAGCTCCCGTCACTGTGACACGAAGATGTATCTGCCAGCAGGAGCATATGAAGGTCTCCGTTCTCTGCATTTATGCGGCCAGGTGCAAATTTTCTAAGGAAAGGCAGTGGGGGGCAAAAGGAGCAGGGCTGTTGTTGGGGCAGACCGTTAACACCTCTCGGAGCTGTGCAGGTACTCCAGGTCACATAACACAGGTCCGGCCAGGCTGCACAGTCCTCCCTCTCCTCCCAGCTCCAGTCCCTCCCGTGGTCCATGTGCGCGGCGTGTTACACATGCAATAAATTTGACATGCCCATCTACCCTCTCCTCAGGGAACAAGGGGCACTGACTACACCCACAAGATTATTAGTTTAAAACTGAGGAAGCGTAGGGGGTTGGTTGGTTTTCTTATTTTTAAGCACGAATGCTGAACCTCTGGGATTCACTGTATCACTGAGGTCAACAGTTTGTTGCTGTTCAGAAAGGGATTAGGGATTTATAATGAGAGGATATACAGTTTTATTAGACAGACTCAGAAAAAATGCTTTGAGAAGAGATCTAAGTCCTTCTCGTGTTTCAGGGCATAAGCCAAACATTAAGTGATAGAGGCTGGAAAGAAAAATGCTGTACTCAGTAATCGTCTGCTTCATCGTTCTTTTCTGCCTCCTCTGATACAGAGGGCTGATACTGTGGACTTCAGATCACTGGTCCTTCCCAGGTCATGCCAGGGCTGTTCCTAAGGCAGGACAAAAGCACGGGACTAGAGCTTTCCAACACAGCAGTGCATGTGCACCTACCTACCCAAACAGGGGCAAACAAGTATTCATCCCTACCCAGGCACGAATGCAGGTCTCAAAAAGTAGGCACAGCATTTCCCCATTTTTTACAGCAGGATGTTGTTCAGTTTGTGGCACGTTAATTACTATTTACGGGGCTGCTATAAAAATTAGTTACCTTTTTATAACAAAAGGCCCACAGCCAATATTTTATAGACAACACACAAAGAGGTTTGGAATTGATGATTTACAGATCAGGAAATAACACTTAATCAGCTTCCCTACCTTCCCAAGCGGGGCTGTGCAGTTTTATGCCACCTTGCCGTTTTCAACTCATTATTTATTGATGTTGATTGCTTGACATTTCACGACAGGATATGCTTGTTCTGAGAGGTGCACTCTGGGATTTATCCCGACGTGGCAGAGAGGTGTGGGTTATATTATTTTGCCCGCAAGTCAGCTGTATCGTATGTCCCAGCACATGGAGTGGTCTCTAGTGTTTATGTCACACAACATAAAACCTGCTTTCATGGAGGGCGACCGCTTTCCCTGCACCACACACGGAGGGAGACCAAGAATGCAAAGCAAATACCTCATTTACACCATCCCCACGGTATGAAACACACATCACCGTCCTGCTGTAACACCATTTCTGCTTACCACCGCTCACTTCTGTAACATCTTTCATTGGGCGATATTAAAGCTCTTTACCCTGGGAATCAATTAACTGCACACTGTCACCATGATGTGGAAAGACAGGAGATAGCTGTAGGCAATTTATAGATAAGTAAATGGGGGCACTTCTAATGATCATATTCTATCTTAAGCGCTACAAATCACAGTCAGTTAATTAATGTCTGCAAAGCACTTGGAGTGGCTTGTGCTTAGCGCATCACTGCTGAAACACTGCTAACATGGTTTGGGCCATTATGGAGTGGAGAATAGTCTGATGTGTTGCCACCAGCAGCAAGAGAAGGTGAGGACCTGCTTAGCATCACGCCTGACAGCTCTTCAGGGCTGACAATAACACCGTGCAGGAGGAAACATTACCACTGTTCTGCTCAAACTACTCTGCACCCCTCCCTTGCTGAAGAAGATATGGAAGAAGTCGAATTAAGTAAAAGCCCACAGTCTCTGACCCTGCAGACTGCCACCTGCACCAAACACGGGGTTACAGCATGATCATCCATACCTAGAGCTCAGCACTCCTAACATAGGCAGCTTTACCTTAGGAGCTTCCAAATCACAGCTGCCAGCATCTTTTGGGAAATAGTCATTGTAAAAGGATGTCTGTAGCCCAAGTTAATCCAAAATAGAAACAAAAAAATGCTTCTACTAGTTTTACACTCCCATGCAGGCTCGTAGTATGTTTTGCAGCCACGTGCTGTCCTCCGGGAAGAGTGCGATTATTCTTGAAGAAGGCACAGCTTTACATTCATCTCTGTCATGCACACTGACAAACAAAAGTATGGGACCACCGCTCATTCCTTTACCTGGAATTAATTTTTAAAGTAATACTACTTCATAGCCAGTCAAAAGATAAAGAGCCCAAGGATAGCTTATTGATGTATTTCGCTAACTATGTTTTTGGGGAGAGAGCTGTTCTTCAAATTTGACTTCAATGACTTTTAATTTTACTAACTAGGTAAGAGGATTTTTTTCTTATTTGTTCTCTTCTTTTATTTCTATTTTCATTTAGGATTATTTATAAAACTATTTCTTATTTGTTCACAGGTATTACTCTAAGGCAAACGAATCAACACACATTTTTATGAAGCAGTATGAAACGCATTTCAGCAGTTTATATGTTACAGCTGGCTGAATTGGAAAAAAAAAGCATCTGCAAACATGCCAGCAAACCCTCGACCTACAATCCAGTCCCCCAGCCTGTCCAGACTTTCTAGTCATTTTCCACCATCTAGTAGTAAGCCAACTTTTCGTTTCTTTAAGTGCTTAACCCAGGGCAGGCAGACACACAGGCATTTGTTACAGCTTTTGTTTGAAAGTACTTAGCACCTATTTAAACTCCACTTCACATGCTTGCACAAAGTAATTACTCACAGTTCATCTCATCTTGAAAAGGAGACAATGCAGACATGGAAAACGAAGTATGTGGTAATCTACAATCGGTAACTTTCTGGGAAAAATAAATCCATGAATGTGCCTGAGCAGGAAAGAGATAAGGGAAAAACTTTAGGAGCTGTAAGTCATGAAGACAAAACGTATGGCCCACTCAGTTCAGATTTTTGACTGCTTCACAGTGAATGACATCCTGATTTTTAACAAATGGCATCTATTTCATTAGGAAAGATTTTCAGTGACATTGAGCTGGGACCACAAGTCCAAAACCGTGGTAAACCTTCGTAACTGGACAGAAAACGAAAGTTAGTGAGCATGTTAAATCAACAACTAATATAGCTACAGGAAACGTTTAGTGGACAAAAGGAAGTAGTCTGCAAGGCTTTATGAAGAATGATAAACCATTGTGTTACACGGGTGAGCGTGCAGTTTCTGGCGCTCCCACTTCAAAAGACCGCTGGAAAACATAAGAGCATCTACGTGGTTTCTGTATTGATATAATGAGTCTGTCTGATCTCACTAATGTTACAGAACTTGAGAAATGAGTAGCAACAGTAATCCCCAGGTGAAATATTCCAATATCTTGGAATATGTCTATTCCAATATGTCTTACTGCAAAAGCCATAATCAGTGTAGTTTACCTAAAATAAGGTTACGAGCTGACTCGATTCACAACCTCGGAGAGCTAAAGAGCATTCAGACATCTAATCGGACCTCGGGGTTATCACAAGACTTTGAAATTCAACCCTATTTGTTGCTCATTAACATACAGGTCTAAAGACATATCTAGAGCCCCCCAGCATTGCACCTGGTAATTTGTGGTGACTATCTTTACTATCAAAATATGTGCCTATTTTCAATTTGGATTTGTCTGGCTTTAGCTTGCTGTCTTCAATACTAATTATGCCTTCCTATGGTGGACAAAACCCCCTAGAGCACCTAGTGTTTGTTTTCCATTGAAGCATTTACAGAGTGTAATAGTCACCTCTGACTATTCTGTTAAAGTCAAAAGAGCAAATAAGTTTCAATGTTCCTCCACATTTCCTATAACTGAAGTTCCTATAGCTTCCTATAGCACCCAAAAAATTGTTATAGATCTTCTCTGCTCTCTTGCCAATTTGAAAATATTTAAAAATAGATAACCTGGAATTGAATGAATTATCCCCATCCCATTTTCACCGAAGTAAAGTCACCCCTCTTCCACACACTTTCATCCCTGCTTAATGACTAGTTCTTTCTGCCATCTGCACCAGGTGGAGAGATAGAGAGATCATGCTGAATGCTTGTTCACCAAGACTTTTAAACCTATACAGTGTACCAGGATACAAGCTCTTTTTTAAAAGTATGGCTTGCTCTTCTACCTATAACGCTGAATTTGGCTGCATGTTAATCTAAAAAGAATGGTCCCAATTTGCCATGTAACCTAAACTTGCCAGTGATTCATTTTCACTCCTGTTACTTCCAGTCTATATGATTTCTTCCATGATCACTAGTCCTCAGTGAGCTTCTAGCACAGATACAGACTAATTTATATGTCTTAAAGATGGAACTTCATATTTGAACTGTGTCTGGCTGGGGTGGAGTTAACTTTCTTCATGGCAGCTCATATGGTGCTGTGTTTCGGATTTGTGGCTAAAATAGTGTTAGTACACTAATATTTTTGCTATTACTGAACAGTGCTTGCACGGTGTCAGGGCTTTCTCTGTATCTCACTCTGCACACACACAGGCACACACCCCTCCCAGTGAGTAGGCTGGGTGCGGGCAAGAGGTGGGTAGGGGACACAGCCAGGACAGCTGACCCAAATTGACAGAAGGGATACTCCTCCATACTATACAATGTCATGCTCAGCAATAAAAACTGGTGTAGGTGTAGAAGCTGGGGGTGGCTGTTGCCTTCTGAGGTGTCTGTTGCTTGGAGACTGGCGGGGCATTGGTCTGCTTGTGGGAGATGGTGAGTGATTGCCTTTGCATCACTCATTTTGTTTCCTCTTTCTTTCACCTATTAAAGTGTTCTTTTTATCTCAGCTCATGAGTTTTCTTATTTTTGCTCTTCCCATTCCCTCTCCTGTCCCACGGGGGTGAGGGGAATCAGCGAGTGGCTGTCAGGGTGCTTGTGTGGGGTCAAGCCACAACAATATTAGATGAAATACCTTTTGTGATGAAAAATATATTACATGTATGTTTTGAAGTGCTATTGATATGCAACTGCTGACTGTGTGAAACCTTTAATTCAGGTCTTAAATGGAGGTCTCCATAACAATGTACTGATTAACTCTGTTGTATCACCCCTGTTAATTGCATCGACTGGACCACTCAAGAGTTTTTTATATAACAAACAGATCTATACACTTAAAAGCCTCCCTGTTAAACTCTACCTCTCTCCCTGAGAGGGAGGAATTAATCACTCAAGGGCTTCAAACAGTGTGTATCTGGGAGAGAATGTCTGATATTAATTAATCCAGCAAATGAAACAAAATCCAGTGACTGTAACTTGAATTTAAGCTAGGGTGAACGTGCAATATCTAACCTTTGGACAGAGCATAGGATGGAGAAGACTTTCAGCTGCTTAAGTCACCCCTGGACTTCTTTCAAAAGTATATGACAAAATTCAGGGATGATCCATGGAGCAACTAAACAATTCAGCCTTCTCAGGGACTGCCTTGGATGGTCCCCTCTCCTGAGTATGGGGTAAACTGGTGGTAGCTGCCTACTTTATGTGGCCAGAATGAGCCCTCCATCATGTAGTGGGCACCCTGAACCTCATGACAAAGACTTCTGCCTCGTCAAGAGATTGGTTTGGGAGAATCCAGTTGTCCATGGGAAAGAAGTCACCTGGGAAAAACCTGCATCATTTCCTCTTGTGGCACAAGTCTGTTCCCAGCCTGCACCTTTACTAGAAGCTCTTCAAGCACAGGGAACAGGCTATAAGTGGGAAAGGGATGCACAAGCTGGACAGCTGAACTGTATGTAATGTCATACCTATGGGACCTGCCCAGCCCAGCTCTGCATGATTCCCTGCTCCTGGAATAATGTTTGTGATGACTTTGTTCAAAAAAGGATAGGTGCCTCTAGTCTATTTGAGCTTAAGTTATTTAGGTCAGTGCAGAAGTTACTGCTGATGTTCTCTGTCCACTGCTATGCAGTGTTATATGCAGGGCTGGCACTCCGTCTTTGAAGTTGATGAATCAACTGAAGGAAGACTAAAACAAGAAACATGTCTGCCTCGATTCTGCTGCAGTGATGAGATGACACTAGTAATCTCTCTAAAGCTTCAAAGATCATAGGGAGAAAGTAGCATTGCTAAAGGTAACTTAGGTAGATATGAGTGAAAGCAAGGGGATATATAGAAGCAAAGGAAAGATATTTTCCATCCTACCATGAAGGTGTGACAAGTAGTGATTCGATCTTCCACAGGGAGAGTAAAAACTCCACTGCTGTGCAAAATTGGGTACTAACTGGCAAAACACTGGAAACCACCTGAGAACCTGCCCCTCAGAGTACTGTAACAAGGACTCTCACTCCATCCAAAGTCTTGATTGCGTCTCATTAAGAATCTCAGAAGAGGCATGCCTCAGGTCCCCCCTCCATTTGCCATGGTGGCAAGAATACCCCTTCCCTCACAGCTAAGTCTATTCGCTCCCAGCCAGTGAGTGGGGTCCCTCTTCAGTCGCCCTTGCACATGTGCACTTCATTGTACTAAAGCTATGTAACAGTGCTGGCTTGATTTATGAGGGCTGCATTTCTTCCAGTGATCCCTGCTGGTACAGGACTCACTACTTCCCTTTTATGTGTCTGTGTCAGAGGGCAACTGGCAACCAGCTGTTGGAAACTGATTTTTAAAAAAACCAACAAAAACCTTTATTATCATTGTGATATTAATTCAAGTCCCAGTACCTGCCTGTAGTCTCTGTAAGGAGGGCAATGGAGACTGTGGTTGCAGGCTAACTTTATCACTGGTGCGAATAAATCAAAATTAAATTATCAGATTTCCCACTCAGACGAGTCACTGGAGTTAGTGAACCAAAACACATTCCCCGTGAATCCCGCTGCAAGGCCACAGTGATTCAGACCGAGGATGTGTTTTCCCAGTAGGGTTTATGCTCAGAGACCATACAATATATGTATTTCCCCCTCCCAGGTGGCTGTTAATAAGGTGATATCAAAAGCTCAGGAACAATAATTACCGTAGTAGCATCTTTTTGTTGGAAGCAGATCTCCCCTCATACGTCCAATCCAGTCGATCTCTTGTGCTGTTGTACATTGTGCAGATGCAGCAGTGGTGGAAAGAGGTGGGTGGTGCTCAGCATCAGGGATGCCTCCAGAAGCGCTCTGACTTCTTCCTTTGCCAGGCAAACACAAGGCTTCCCACACTCCTCAGGTGGGCTTATAGCCTCTGCCCTCTTGGTGTGCACCCACCCTGGTGCCTCTCCAGGACTGTCCCCAGTTTAAAGAGTTTCAGTTTCCAGCTCTGCCAGAATTACTGGGGTAGCTGGCCACAGAAGTTCAGGATGCAGAGACAGAGACACCAGCAAATGGTCCAAGCATTACAGAAATGCATTGGAGAGAAGTGGCCATACCATCGGCCTGAACATTCTGGCCTCAAATGAACCTTGCAGAAATGTATATCTGAAATCCACACATGGTTTTTACAGAACACCCTTAAGTGTATTTCACAAAGCAAAAAGGCTTTGTAATTGCAGTATTCGTCCTCTTGAGCATGTCAGTTCCTTCCTAAGACTTGCTGAACTTAAAAGACAACTGCAACCAAATTTAAGGGAGAGTTGAATGGCTCTGAGGTAAGTTCCTTAATTATTTTTTTTAATGGGCACCTGAGTAATGGAGAAAGGGCCACATTAGTTTCTTTAATGGAAAGGCATAGGAAGGACCTGGGGATATTGAGGGAGGGATGATTCCCTCAGATGGAGGGAACAGGGGAAGGTTTAGAAGCCAGGAGGACCAGAGGTACTGCCAAGGGAGAGGCAGGGAGTTGGCTTCTTGCAGTAGCAGAATAAGAGAAGAGCCGCAGGGATGCAGGGCACAAATCCATAGGAAACCAGGCTTCATGAGCTCAATGGTTCCTTACAAAACTCTGCAAAATCAGTTTGTTAAAGATATCTACCTCACCTGATCTTCTTTATCTCTCAGTGAAGTACACACAGGGCATTTTTGAGAGGTGCTGTGTCACTGTAGCACAAGTGAGGAAGAACGAACAGGACAACTGAAGCAACGGGTGATTGAATTGAGACGGGCAGCAGGAATTACCTGTGTTCCCATCGGATGCAGCCCCCAGGGCTAACGCTTTGCACGCAGGCAGAGGTGGGGGCTCTCGCCTTTAGACGCCAACTGAGGGAAGTCATGCAGGAGCCAAACAAACACCCCGTATCTTCCTTCCCCGTGGAAGGAAGGCACCCAAAGCCAAACAGCAAACTCAGCTCCTTCACGCTGCCCAGCGCTCTGTGCCTCCCAAGCCGTCCCGGTCCCCCCCTCCTCCTGCCTCTGCTCATGCCAGGTGACAGCCCGTCTCAGGAAGGTATTTATTTTTGCATTATTGGTTAGCTTTGTTTTACCTCCTAAGTAAACCTTCCAGTATTTATAGCCTTGCCTCCACACTTGTAGTATATATTAGCCTTTTATGCCTTCTCTGTCACCTGTTGAAATGAGAACTCAGGGTCTTCGGGCCTCTGCGGCCCTTCCCTTACATTAACTTAAATCACACCAGATGTGAGCCCTTACTGCAGAGGAAGACTAATTGATTTCGCCAGTCACAATATGCCTATTGTTTTTTAACACAAATAAACACTGTGGTGTGGGGGGTTTGGTTTTTTTTTTTTCCCTTTTTTTTTTCTTTCTTTGCCACAAGAGCCAAAGGTTATTCAATAAAGGACTCCAGAAAGTGTGACTAATAATCCACGGGCAGGGTATTTCTACAGTAAAACGGCACAGGGAAAAAAAAAAAAAAAAAAAAAAAAAAAAAAAAAAAAACCCTAGCCAGAATTGTATTNCCTAATCTCCACGCTACCCTGAGAACAGCGGCCTCACCGGGGCTGGCCATAACTGTGATGGATGGCTGGTGTGTGTAAGACGTTATTATTTGTTATGTGAGTGGGGGGAGATGGCAGGCGCATTGGGTAGTACACCTGCTGGGCTCCGAGAAGCAAGAACAGCTGTGTGCATTGATTTAGACGCTTGCTACTTGGGGCTCCAGGAACGAATCAAGCGACAGCTCATAAAAAAAGAGGGTTTTATGATTTTTTCCCCCTTCTTTCTGCAAACAAACGGCCACATCATATGTTTTCCTAACGCTGCCATAACTCAAAATTAAATCCCAGCCCAAGGTGTCAGGCTGGTACCATGTCAGAATTGTAACGGCTTATTTTAAAGGTCGTTATGGATGTACCAGGGAAACACTGGGGGTTTCTGCACAAAGGTGCCATTTCGTTTTGCTGGAGCTCAGGCACTTAAGGGCAATTAGCTCCACTGTTAAAAAATGAGCTGAGAGTGTTTTAACTGGTGATTTTATGCTAATAACAACTACTAATTCATATTGTTAAAAGAGAAAGTGCAGGCTGCCAAAGCTGCTCCAAGCAGCATACTGTATGGCCCCAAAGCTTCCCCTTGTCCCCGGGTCTCTTCCCTCCACCAGAAGGTGTGCTGCATGCCGAGCTGTGCGTCACACGGTCAGCAAACCTCTTCCAGAGCAAAGGAGACCAAAGCCTGAGCACAAACTCTGCAACAGGGACAATTAGGACCCCTTTCTCCATGCTGCACACCTCCATGTTGGCTCCCGGCACTATGGTGCTGCAGATGCTGCTGGATCCCATCACTCAGCACCAG
This sequence comes from Dromas ardeola, assembly GCA_013398915.1. NCBI lineage: Eukaryota > Metazoa > Chordata > Aves > Charadriiformes > Dromadidae > Dromas > Dromas ardeola. Next base: position 752,485 of record VYZM01016708.1, read on the forward strand.
GGAAAAGCCACCATCCTTCCCGAGCACTGTAGGCTTGGTGCTACTAGCCCGTACTCACCGGCTCTCATTCATCAGGGTGCCTGGGAGAACAGAGGAGTTAGGCCGTCAGGGATACAGCTGCAGTCCCATGAGCAGCTGGGGATCAGATGAGGTGCCACCAACAAGATCTCAACAGGTCACTTGCCTGCTGCCTCTGGAGGAGCCAGTTCCAAGCGCTGCTCTCTCGGCTGTGCTGGCACTGTTTGGAAGCGAGGATAAAACCTCGCCATAAATGGTGCATCTTTATTGAGCAGGTACAGCTCTGACATGCAAAGGAAAAAGATCTGCACAAGATCTCGTTACACAGATGGTCTCCAGGACAAAAACATACTTTAAACAGTGCCCTGACACCCCTTCCTCTGGGTGGGTGCAGAAGGCTACATGAGAGAGGAGCAACTCCTGTTCATTGTTCTTCAGGTGCTCCTCTCTTTCCTTAACTCTATTACTGATGCAAAAGATCCCAGCCCTAAAATCATGGATTTTACTCAGTACATTATGCTTGTGATGAAGAACTAGCATTTGGCCACTTGTGCAAAAGCATGTACAACGAATAGGCACAAACACTTAAACAAGAAGAGCCTTATAGGAAGAGTAGACCACATAGCTGGGTTATCCAAGAAAATGCAATTGGTTTTGCTTATCTTAAAGAGGGAAGGAGATAATCAGCTTTCCAAATTGGAGGAAAGTTGATCTATTCCCACTAACTGCCAAACAATAAGGTGCAAAGCCATAAAAATGATAAAAATGAAATTAATCTGAACATTGTAATATTATCCGGTCTGTTAGACTTTCAGCCTTGCCTTTCAATTATGAGAATGTCAACAGTGAAAAAGAACAAATGTCTGCACAAACATAAAATTGCACTATGGGGGCTATTTGTGAAGCTTCTTCTCTGACCTGCCTCACAGCTTTGACATGGCAGTCAGCAAATAGAAAATTTGAAACAGAATAGGAATAGAATAGAAACTACTCTTACAAATAGAAAAATTTATCACTTTCAGAATGAAATTCTGAAAACAAAACCAATGGATCTCTCCCATACATAGACACGGATGTGTATGCCAAAGATGCCACAGAGCAGCAAAAAGCCTCGGAGACTTTTGCAAGCAGCAGAGAAGCCTTTGCTGCTTCTCCATGGTCCAACCTGACATAGTTTTAGGTCTTCTGGCTGCACTGCTTGGAGGTACCCTCACTCCCCAGGCAGAAGGCAATACTGTTTATTATTATCTCTGAGGATCTTTCTGTAGTGTCCACCACTCCCTGTCTGAGCTCTTTGCCACCTCTACTCCAGCCAGAAACGTACTGGCTATTCCTTGGAAACAAATGGGCTGGGTGGTTACCTGAACCTGGCTCTGCGGAGGCTGTGGATGATTTCTGGTGCAACTGCTTCTCCCTGCTGCCAGAGGCCGCTCAGGTAACATCTGTTGGAGCAGAAATGGAAGATGCTCTCTGCTTTCTCTCTCTGTGCTCAGGTTGCTGAAGCCCAGCAGGGTTATGCGAAGAACCAAAGGATTCTCATCACTCAAATGCAGTGCGGACAAAAGTGGGAAGCTGCGATTTGAACAAATAAAGTGAATGGAAATGTTAGAGTATTCTGAAAACACAGCATTCGAAGCTGAACTTCCATACCCAGTGGGCATCCTTGGGAGCCCTGGCTCTGCCTTCTTTATGTCTTCCCCATCCAGCTGGCAGAGGCTCCCCCCACCTTTTGCTGGGAATGTAAAATATTGAGCTGTTCACAGTAACACCGAGGAAACGCCAGGGAGAAATCTCAGTTTTCTATATTAAAGGTTGGATGAAACAAATCCTGGGACCACAGACTGGACGGAGAAAATTCTTGCCTTTGGGGACAGAGCTGAGGTCCATCCAGCCCTACAGCTGTCTCTGGCAGTGGCAACAGAATATGCAGTTTTGGGGGTAACACACAAACCTAGCCTCTATCTGGCTGGTTAATCAACTAAAGAATTAAAGATTCTAGAGAGTATATTCCTTATTAGTCCTTTTATTCCATTTCACTGACCTGCTATCCACAAATTTGCCAAAATCCTGAATTCTCTCTGTCTCTACAATCTCCTGTGGCAACAGATGCCAGAAGTTTACATACATCATGTAAAAAAGTATTTTCCTTTATCTGTTTTAAAACTGCCTGCTACTAGTTTCATCATGTGCCTCTGCAGTTTTTAGTGTAACAGTTCTCAATTCACCTTATCTACCACTTACATGATTTTGTGGGGTGCTGAGCAAGGGACAATAACACAGCAGCTTTTATGGAAATACAAAAATATGCCAGGTTACTATTTAGATACAGATTTCAAACATCAGTCAATGGTTGCAGGGGAGAATGGTGTCATTCGGATAACAAAAGCAACTCAACATAATGAACCCATGTATTTGATTGTGGGTGAAACCTTGGGGCAACATTGAGCCACAAGAGAAGGTGATACATGTCTGAACTTCTGGGACTCAGAAATCTCTTTCTCCTACATAGAAACAGAACAATAGTCGCAGTACCCTGGTGCATTATATCAGTTTCTCTGTTGTTAAATATTAAAAAAAAAAGTTGTTTAAAATTGTCATAACTTCACTGTCTTCGATAGTATAATGACACTTTCCAATACATTTTTGTTTTTAAAAAGATAAAAAAGAAGAAAAGATTTAAGGCACAAAGTCCACCACAGTCCTGTGAAACTCAAAGTGTTTTCTCACTGACTCAAGAGTTTTCTTTCTAACTTCCCTAAAAACAGGTACTAGAATAAAACACGAGAGCCTTACCTCAGCCTCTTTAACAATGGACAGATTTATTTCTTTTTTGTGTACATACATACACAAAAAATACATAAAATATGCTAAGAAACCTGTATTTTTACTGAAAAGTTACTCCAGGTAGAGAGTATCTGTCAACTGTGGTCAACTCATAGGGTTCTTATTTCTTCTAATGTTCTAATGCTTTTCCCATTCTCCTATCCAATCTAACAACAGACACATGTATCTCTCCCTAATTATATACTGTCCTGTGCAGGACTGGTGGAAGCCAAGAGCTGGGGTCGAAAGACAGAATGTCACACTTACAGGCATTTTCAACATTATTTTTAAATTGTGCTAAGTGAATATCCTTATGCAGCTCTAGCAATAATCTGCTAGGACAGAATCCCACTTCTCAATATTTATATGTTAAATCTCTGTAGATGTATTGCATTTTAGGAATCTCTGCTTTCTTAGATATCTCTGACTTTTCAGGTTATAGTGAAGCCTGGTGAGGGAGTGGAGTTGCAGCAGCAATGGGAAACTACTGATGCAACTCAGCAACTAAAAAAATTTAAAAGTACACGAATCATTTTTTTTCTACTACCAAGATGAAGTGAGGCACAAAAGGTAACAAATTACTCTCTTAGAGAAACTGTCTCTAAGTCCTGAGCTTACCTGATACTCAAGCAATGAAACTGTCATTTCCCATATTAATTTGGACATGAGGTAAGTTATTCCATGTAATTTACATTAGTAATTAGTATGGGGTTTATTCTACTGATTTTAGATTCCGGGAACCAAACCATGAAGTCAGATGCCTGACACCATGTTATTGCTTAAATAGGGAAAAAGTCCCTTAATATTTTGTCGATAAAACTGATCCTACATTCATTTACAGAAGCTGAGGATGTGTCTTACGATGATTGCAATAGGGAAGAAACTCATCCTAAGTCTACTGTCCATTTAGATTCAGAAAAGAGCAGCAAGCGCTTATCTTAATCTGCTAAAAGCAACAACAATATCCCAAAGCATCTCTGAACTGTGGAACTCATTTATAAGCACACCAGTACTTTTCTAGAAAGAAGTCCAATAGATTTTAATATTTGTTTATATTAAAAGCGACCAGTATTTTTTTTGTCTGAACTACTCCGTGTTTTACTTTTGCAGTGAAGACAGTATAGAAGCATAAACAAAATATTAGCATTTAAAAACACTGAGATACGACAACTTTCAAGCATGTGCAAAACAAGTAACTTCAAGGAAAGCAGAAGAATTAGAGAAAAAATGCACTATAACGCACATACAACAGCCACAACCTAAATTTTATTCTATGCATAAACCAAATGACGATATACGTGTTAGACAAAACAGCTACTACCTGCATCTCCTGAAGGACCTTTCTCTATTGCTAGCAGTTCTAGGAGATATTTTATGAGACACCATACCCCTTTAAAACAGTGTAGGGCAGAGAGTTAAAAATCACCAACACTATTGGAGTAAAAGTAGAAGATGAGATGGAATTATCAGGGGTAAAATTTGGCTAAGAATTTCGGTTAATATTTTAATTTTAGCAAATAGCTCTGCAAAATCTTCAATAGTCCCAGGTTTTTTAGGCTAGATATTTTCAAGTAATGGGAATAAAAGTCTTCATAATTTATTTAATTTCTTTAATTGTTTGCTGTGAAAAAAAAATTACATCATTCAGGAATATTATTTCCCCAGAAGTAGGCAGGAGATTTGTTTTATGTCTAAAATGAGAGAGGACATCTCCAGTAACCCCACTGCATTGATTCTTCACTTCAAGAGGAACCCGTTAGCCTCTCAGCTTCTGATACCTTCTTCTGACACTCTTGTTCTAATACCTCAAGCTTTCTTGGAAGTTCCTATTTGTATGGTGACCCTAGCATCTCTGTTTTTAGGATGCAAAATCTGATAGGATCATAGCACACAGGAGAATTTATTTGTTTTAAAAATATGTACTGGTTACCTCCTTCCCCTTTCAGGATTTTGCATAGGGGCAGGCTGCCAACGTTTGACATGTTCCAGATGGATATACAGAACGGCAGTGCAGGTCAGTGGTGCCTTGTTCTGTGGTTAGACCTCAACACAGGAGGATAGCAAACAATAGGGAAAAAGTAGAACGTTTCAGGCAAAGTGTCCTAGTTTCAGAAAGGGCCACAGGCTTTTTGTACATTTACAAGCACTTTCTCACATTACGAGCTGACGGGTTTCTACTGAAGCCCTTGTCAGTCAGTCTTTCCCTGTATTTCTCCCTGGTGTTCTCTTAAAGCCAAATAAAACCTATTTGCCTCTGCTTTTCTCCCTTGTTGATGTATGTAAAGTTATCAGCTTCTTGCAGGTGTCTGCTTCTTGCATTTGTAATGCCAGTTTAACAAAAAAAAAATCAACCAAACCTGAGGCCACAGAAAAGCTTTCACAAGAGGGGTCAAAAGGGTTTCCTCTTCTGCTAAAGGTCTGCTACATTATTAGCAGTGCCGTGCTAGAGATATTTACCTGTTGGTTGCTTTTCAATTGATTCAACATGTGGCTACAGGGAGGTTGGAGTCTTTAGATTAAAACCCACTTCAAGTTAAAATCTTGGGATAATTCTGGGGGAAAAAAAAAGGGACTGCTCGTCCTGCTTTGGCTCCATTGTGACTTTTCTCTCTGTTTTTAAGTTTAGCCTCAATTAAAAGAAAACAAGCAACCAACAAATAGAGAAAAACAATCCCAAACAATTAGGGTTTTGACATCTAAGAAAGCCAATGTTGGATGAGGTCATCTCATCACAGCCCATAAAACTATCTCCTCTTCCCTTTGTAACACACATGTTCCAGTCCAAGTTCCTCCTTAGTCTTTTTGTGGCTAAAGAGAACTAAACATCCCAGGTAAAATATGTGTCTGATTTATTGGTTGTCTGGGAGAATTAATGCTACAAATGCAATAATGTCTAATTTCAATTCAAAAGGAAAAACAAACCCCAAAAGCATAGACCTCCCCATGACAGAATTAAGGAACTGATTCATGGTTTATAAAGCCAGAGGGGAGCAGCCTGCACGTCGATCCTGACCTCCAGGATAGCACAGGTCAGACCATTTCTTCCCTGAATTACTTCCTTTTGGAAGTAAGGCACATCTTTAAGAGAAACAGTCAATCTTAATTTTCAAATTGCCAGTGAGAGAGAACCTTGCATAGCCACCAGGTATGTTATTTTGATGATTAGCTGTCCTTCTCTGGTAAAAACATATGTGCCTTATTTTTGGTCTGAAGTTACCATATTTTTATTTCCAGTCATTGTGTCCTGCGATGCCTTCCTTCAGTATATTAAAAAAAACAAAACAAAACAATATTCTCAGTGCAGGTACATATGGACAGTCATCTTTATAATATTTTTTAACAGACTGAGCTCTTTTGGAGTCTTTTACTCCAGTGTAAGTTTTCCAGCCTTTTAATTATCCTCTTGATTCTCCTATGAGACTTTTCCTGCATTTTGCTATCCAGCTTGGGTTGTGGACACCAGTGAATATAGATGTTACGGCCACATCATCACCAAATACCATACTTGTATTCATTTTTCTTCTTTCTTATTCACCTCCGTAACCTTTTCCAGAGGTCTGCAGGAGGCTCCTATTTGACTGTGTACTGACTGTGGTCCCCAGCACGCTCCAGAGTACATGTACAGTGTATTCTGTCAGTATGGCCTGCTTTCTTTTCTCCCAACTAAAGCCTTTACTTCCTAATGTGTTGCTTGCATCTGTTTCACCAGGCAATCTGGTCTGCATCACTGTTTTATCTTCTTTCCTTTTTTTTTTTTTTCCAGTCCATAATCTTTGTATCATATTCACTCTTTGTCAGTAGTAACCGCATATTTTTCCTATCATTGATGATAATAATAAATAGTTTGATTCTGAAAACCAACCAGCGTAGGACTCCACATAAAACACACCTATTTAACTAAGATTCCAGGTTTATAGTATTGCTTTCCAATTTATTAATTCATTTTTAAAACATTTAGCATATACTGAATTAATTTTCATTATGCCAGTTTCTGATTGAAAACACAGAGTGACACCAAATTAAATGCCATACTGAAGGCTATTTTATTGACATACTAATCTTTATGCACTAGATTTAGAACTCGATCTCCCCTATATCTCAAGCTACTTGGACAAGATCTATTGTTGGGGGTGTTGGTTGATGAGAAACTCAACATGAGCCAGCAATTTGTGCTTGCAGCCTAGAAGGCCAAACATATCCTGGGCTGCATCAAAAGCAGTGGGTTGAGGGAGATGATTCTGCCCCTCTACTCCACCCTGGTGAGACCCCACCTGGAGTACTGCGTCCAGCTCTGGGGCCCCCAGCATAAGAAGGACATGGACCTGTTGCAGAAAGTCCAGAGAAGAGCCACAAAGACGATCAGAGGACTGGAGCACCTCTCCTATGAAGACAGGCTGAGAGAGTCAGGATTGTTCAGCCTGGAGAAGAGAAGGCTCTGGGGAGACCTTATCGCAGCCTTCCAGTACTTAAAGGGATTATACAGAAAAGATGGGGAGGGACTCTTTATGAGGGAGTATAGTGATAGGATGAGGGGTAATGGTTTTAAACTGAAAGAGGATAGATTTAGATTAGCTATTAGGAAGAAATTCTTTACTGTGAGGGTGGTGAGACACTGCAACAGGTTGCCCAGAGAAGCTGTGGATGCCCCATCCCTGGAAGTGTTCAAGGCCAGGCTGGATGGGGCTCCGAGTAACATAGTCTACTGGAAGGTGTCCCTGCCCAGGGCATGGGGGTTGGAACTCGATGATCTTCAAGGTCCTTTCCAACTCTAACCATTCTATGATTCTATGATTTTACATAAATCCACTTTGAACAAACTAATTTTTGACTGTAGAAGCTCTGTCTCAGCCTCCACTATTTTCCCTACCAGTTTTAGACAGGCATCTGATTATTTCAATCACCCTACTTTCCCTTTATAAGCAGTGTTTTCATTAAGTTTTTACACAGATATATACATATTTTACATTTTAAAGACTGCTAGAGTTTACAGCCCTGTTCTCAAAGTCCAAAATTCTCCCTTTCATCTTTAAGGCTCTTTACTGTGGTTCTTTGGCCAAGGAGGGCTTTTTGCATAATTTCCATCTTCCATGCAGAGCACAAAGCTTCAACAATCTGGAACATCTAAGTGCCAGCATGTTTGGTAAGTACAGTGACCAGGCAGACATCCATTCCTCTGTTTGCATCTATAAAGTGCATTTCACGCGTGTGAATGAATGGGGAGCTAAGATGTGGGCCTAGAAAATAACTGAATGAGTAGAAGTATGGACAGACAGCAACCCACACAGTATCCAACTGCATCTTTAGCCATCTTCCTTTTCTCATATGTGCAAGGACAAGGGAGACCGTACTGACAGCTTTGTTAAGGGAATGAAGACCTTTTTTGATTAAATGGTGTAACTTGAGTGTATTCTACCATTGATACAGGACAGATAGACCCTGTTTGAACTGCAGGCACTGTTTTTCTGCCATGTCTCCTGCCTCCAACATATGAGCTTTGTCCTTAGGATACAAAAGAACAAATATCCATTGCAGCGAAGAGTTTGAAAAGAACTGGATAAGGAGTTTTCTGAGCCACTGACACAGCTTTTAAATAAATTAGATTCCTGAGGATGTTCCACAGAACTGGAGAAAAAAGCCAATCTTGTGCCAGTAATTATAAATGATCAACAGAAGGCGCAGGAAGCTATAATCCCCTAGAAACTTGTCTTAGAAGCCCAGGGTCTGGGGCAGGTGGAGAGGAAAAATTGGAAGAGATACATGTAGAGAGAGATAAGAAGATGTACATTTCCCAGGGGCACATCTAACATATCCCTGTAGTATTTTCGCTTCTCTTCTCTTTGACTGAAAAGTGGAAAATATCCTTAGCTAATCATTTCTGGAAGAAATGGGAGACTCAGAGTTCAACATATGGAGAAACCCTTTGGTTCCAACAGTCTACTTTTCATGTGCACGTCTGAAGCTGCCAAACACATGCTTCCATCACATCTAAAGTATTTCTTCTGACTGCTGGTCTTCCTTTTCTTTTTCTTCCCTCGAGACTGGGCTGTGGAAGGAATACTTCATTACAGAGAGTGGATATTTTGTTTGCCTCACACTTTTTATTTACTCCAATCTGTTGCGTATAATAAGGTCTCTTATTCAATTTGCCTTGGAGAGTATTTACCAGATATCAAATATCATAGTTAATTTGATGTGTGACTTTAATCTTAAACCACTTGCTTTGACCCTGTTTTGGCTAAACTGTAACAGACATTAGTCTCGGGGCAAAAGTGGATATTTTTGGAAGCCACAAGAAAAAAGTAACTTTTCAAGTTACACGACGTATGGCATTGCTGAATTGTTTTTTACGAGCTTTTTCTAAGAAGATGCTATTTTTGTGCCTTCATAACCGAAGAACATCTGAACTTTGCCAGTTGAAACTTCCCAGGTGTTTACTTCATGCTGTTCTCACATTGCAAATAAACAAGTTAAAATAGTGGAAGCATAATCCATTTAACACACTTCTGTGAACATTCATATTCCAAAACCTCTTTGAGATGAAAGGAGGAGACTCTGGACTTGTAAGACTATTAGGCACCTCCATGATATTGATGACAATTCGTTCCAACTTTCAGACCTTGCGCAGGGGGAATGAAAAAGTGGGGAGATACATTATGAAATCAGCATAGTTCAGGAGTTTTTAGCTGCTGCTGCCATTTGGTTAAGGCTGGCCCCACTGCTGTTCTAAGCAGACTGTGACACTTCTTGGCATTGAGTTTCAGACTGGTGAATGGAAAGCTGATAGCTAATAGGTCTCATGGATTTAATCATGAATCATGTACTTGGTTTTGTTCAGTAATTTCTCTCTAGCATGACTGAATAGTGGGGAAATTTAAGCAGTAATAGTTCAAATTGAAAAGGGTTTTGATTCCCCTTGTGTTTGCATGACAGTTTTCAATAAATATTTCAACTGTATCAAGATAATCAGTGCACTGAGCACTCCAATGATCCATCTGTTTTGCCTTTTCACCTGTGGCAGCAGTCAATATACAGGCTTATTTGACAAAACTTGCTAAACAGATAAACAACAACCTAAGGGAAAATTTTTCCTATCTTTGTTCGATTAGGAAATGAGCTTACATTTTAAAATAGCAATGTACGCACCCATTATCAGCTTCAATTTATCTGTATATTATTTTTGGCACATTGTTTTACCTATGTAGCTTGGCATCATGGCTGTTACGCACTAAGCAATACCCATGACAGAACCACCTGCACTGATACTCGCATTTATGTGCAGAAAATGGGTTTACAGCTATAAGGATGTCAGCTGATTTCTTCTGTTGTGCACAGCTTCCTTCCAGTGTTGAATGCGTCTCCTTCACTGAGAATTCAATGGTCGTGGATGTAAGGAGCATTCAATGCCTGTTCTTCAGAACCTTTATTTTCCAACCCTTTCTTAGCAGAACTCCTGCCCACCCCAGGGAAGACCTAGGTTTCCATCCATGGTGTCCTCAGGATGGTTGATTCCCTGGGAGGTGCGGCTGGATGTGATGCAGCAGATGTGTGGAAGCTTCCTATGTGGCGGGAGATGCGTTTTGCCGCGATGCTGCAGGGAGACTGAGGCTGCAGCTTCCATCGGGGATGGTTCCCCTCGAGGCAGGCTGGAACAACCACTCCTTCACAGGCAAAGCCTTTCGTCTCAGCAGAAGCTGAAGGTGCTGAAAATCTGCCAGAAATTACCCACGTGAAGATTAAAAATAATTGAAAAAAGAGATGTGGAAATGGCAGGAGCGTAAAAATCTGGCGTTTCCCGTCGTGATTTGCAAAGCAACACCCGGAGACCAGCTGATAACACAAAGAAGATCCTTTGCTTTGGCTTGCCAGAAACAGAGGCAGGAACCAGCAACCTGAATTATGTGAAGTCCAGCAGGTGCTGGCACTGGTAAAAAGAAGGGAATTTTCAAATAAATAAGGTGAAGTGGGCAGGCTTCCTTAGAGCACGTGTACAAAATTTCATTATTGTTAAATGAGGGAGCCAAGCACAGCTTTTCATTTTCAGCTCCCTGCAAGATTGATTTGACCTGTATTTAGTGAGGGACTTCAGTCTTTTGTAGCCACCTGGAGCAGGGGACAGGCAAAGGCCAAGGTATTTCTCTGTCCAGGTGGCCCTCATAAATATCTTGGTGGAATTTATTTTCTTTCATTTACTTTGGCATTACTTGGGCACTGCTTGATTAAGGGGTGGTGTGTAGGAACTGACATGCCCAGAGATAGACAGCCACATCTGCTAACCATTTGGATTAATTATTACACCTGTACCATAAAACACATGTTAATAAAGGGCTGGTGAACAGGTTCAGGTTGCAGTTTTTAAAAGGCTCAAAGAAAGCAGAATGCTAGCCATATACAAGACCGAGCCAAGCCTTTTTCTGATAAGATGCTGCAGGCTCCAGCCATATACAGGGAAGAAGCAACGTCAGATACACACCAAAAATAAATAACACACAGGAGGAAAGTGCGTATCCTGGCAAACTATGCCTTTGTAGTCTATTGGCTAGAAGGTGAACGACAGTACGCGTTCGTTCTTTCCTTCTTTCTTTGCTGTTAGATGTAAAAGGAAAAAAATCATTAATCACACTGCAGGATACAGCACTTAAATGGGTAAAGTTGCTGAAGGGGTCTGGTTAGCATCAGCCGATTTTTCATTTCCTTTCAGTGGGGACAGTGTGGTGCTTTGGAATCCCTGGAGCCCAGGAGCATGAATGCAGGTATTGAATTTTCAGGAGGAGACAATTAAGACCGAGCATGTGAGATACAATCGTATTTAAATTAATTCAGGTACCTCAGCTGAAGATCTAAACCCTCTGCCTTCCTCCTTCGTTGTAAGGCATATTTGGGAGGGCTTTACCAGGCTGGCATTCATCATTAATCATACGAGGCTTGTGTCAGTTGTGATGGAACGCAATGGAGCTCTGTATTTATTATTTCTTCCACTGAAAAGGTTTACCATATTCTTTCTGCCTGTGGAAAATCATTTTGCTGAACAAGCTCTTCAAACAGCTTTTGCCAGATTTTCACAGCCCTTTATTCTGAGATCCCCTGCAGTTGAAATGGAGTGAATGTGGGCCCTGAGCCTCGTGCCAATTCTTCATTATTTGTTAGATACCTCCTGACCAAAACCGGCTTCTATTGCGATCTGCAGATGGGTTGAAAAGGGAAAGAGTGCATAGGACCATTGTGAGGACACCTACAGTCCTCCTTCACTTTGGGCTTCATCTGTGGTTGAGGCTGGTCTTTATCTATTATCTTTGGGGGTTCTTTTGGCATATTAATACTCATCACTGCAAATATCACCAAGGAAGGGGTACATCATGATGATCTGATGCCCAGCACCACTGAGCAATAACACGTGGTTAAGGAAAACTTTCCAAAAGGAAGAAGCCAGAGCATGCATCTGTCCCTTAAACCTGCTCAAACAGTACTTCACTGACAACCCAACAGCTCACCACATTTGGTCCTGACCTTTACAATTGCTCTGAGAAGCCATGTGATCCAGATGAAAGCTGAGGTCTGCACTGTGCCACTGTACCCTCCAGAAGCCATGAGATCAGCTGGAGAGCAGCTGCATGCTTGGTGGGTTGACCATGGGTTATGAATATTGCTGCCAGGTTTGAGGCTCTCCAGTCACCAGTCTGTTTCAAGCCCAGGTCTTCCCTGAGAGGATGGATTCACAAGCAACATGGCCGCTGGGTTACTCGTAATCCTTTGCTTTTAGACCTTGTTGTACCATGGAGATAGCAAAGGTTTCTGTGGCAGATGCTCTAGTTGAACACTTCCCAGGCTGAGTTTGATACCAAGAGACTGGCCAAAAGACTCACAGGTCAGCCAGGCAGAAGAAACTTTCCTCCAAGGAAATTCAGCTTCAGAAGGAAGTGAGGACTTTCATACCATCACAACCACAGCTGCAGGCTCTGCTGAGATGCCTGTAGTCAGGGTCAGTTTATAAGACTTAATAAGCCTAGCTATCGGATGGACTGGTAAAGGCAGTCTGGCCTGCTACAAAGTGAAGGATGCTCTTTCAAGGAGATTTTTTGTGAATCAGGACAAAAAGATGAAGTTAAATGTCTGCCTCACCTGCCCAAAAAATTATTTTTATGGAAATATGAAAACCTGCAGGGGATGGGAACATGGAACTATGAAATATATTGTGATATAATTTTAAGAGGCAGACCATGATAAGTCTGATAAGGCTATTTATTTTTATATGTGTGTTCTATTGTCTGAAGGTTACTTTCCCCTGCAGCCTCAATTTAAGACTTTGTGCTCTTCAACTGTATTTGTTGGTCAGTCTGTTCTGTTCACAATATTTCCCAAAATGAAGTTGTGACTAATGCCATATATATGGGCAATGCCATATATACTAAAACCCTTACAAAGGACAACACTGCTTTTGCTGTATTACCTTTTTCCATTGCTATGATCTTTCCCAACTGATATCAGTATATACAGAGGTTTTAGCAGATGGAAAAAAAATCAATGTTTCTATATATTCCTATTGTAGTCCAGAAAAAAAAAAAGGCTTGTAGATGAGAGACACTAAAGTAAAGGTGCCCTTCTAATAGATGAAAAGCTTCTGGGTCTGATTTTGGTTACTTCAATTGCTGGTTTGTTTGCGGTTTTTGTTTTTGTTTTAATAAGTCTTCCATACAATGCACGTTAAAGCTTCCTGAAGAAGACTAACTCAGGGTACCATGCACATGGACATGACAGAGTAACTCTGTTTACAAACTCAAAGACATGCATATACTTAGACACTTTGGGGGATTGGAGTTAAAATAATGTAGTTCATTTTCTTTATTTTCAAACCATTCTTTTGCAGTCTTCTTTATATTACCACTATATTATTCAAGAACATTTTTGTGGCTGCTCTGATCATTAGGGTTCTGTCCAGGTAACAAATGTCAACTTTTAGCACTTGTAGCATCTGAATTGCAGCACAGAGAAACTACTGGTACATCAACCACATTCATTCTTCTGTACTGGAATAATCCTCAGAATGTATTAATTGCAAGTTATTGTTTAGATTTACTATCCAGCTCCACCTTCTGGTAAACTTGTATTAAATCTAGCTTGTTAAATTTCTTTCTACTTGCAAACACTGAAAGAAAATCCTTTGCTTTGTAGCTATGCTACTGATCAACGTCTAAGGATGAATTTACTGCCCTGTGTTAACCCTGCCAATCACTGAATTTTTACCCCATCATCTGTTTCAGGGTTACATGGAATAAAAGCAGCACTTTCAGAGCAAGCAGTAAGGGAGATCATCTGCATTCTTAAGTCACTGAAATTTCTGATTCATGACATCTTTTAATGAATAACTCCTGGGCTCCAAAACTATGGAATGGCTTCCTCAGACCTATACTGACACAGTCCTTTTAATCTTTGCTGTTCTTGAAAAAGAATGTGCACATGTATCCATTCATTCTTGCACAGTTTCTCAAAATACGTGAACATGAATACATTTCTACTCAAAGCTGAGCATTGGGTTTACTTAAAAATTGCTCATTTATCTCTTTGCTTCTTTCCCCCCTTTTGAAGTATTTTATGCAATCAGACTGTAAGCTGTGAAGTACAGGGAACATCCAGTACTACTGATTTATGAAACATCTAGGAGAGCCGCATTCCTGTCTTGGACAGAGCATGGGGACACTATGAATTTCAAAACTACCTATTTATTCAGGCTCTTATCTATGGGGGTTTTTATGCATATACCTTGCCTTCAAACTTGCAGTTTTCTTTTGCACCCTCACCTTTTGTATCAATGTGCTTCTGGTATATATGGCTACATCTGTAATAATAAACCAGAGTTGCAACACATGCAACTCAAGAATTAGTCAACAGCCATCTGTAATGTTCACTTCTAGCAAACTCCTTGACACAGTTTCCCCAAGCCAACTCAACCCTCATGGACAAAGCCAAGGCATAGTCTAAGGGATGGTGCAGGCCAGTGAATATGTCCCATAGGCATTTTAGCCAACGGTAGGTATGCCACTCTCCTTCACTGTTCATTTTATTTTTTAAGATTGACATAGTCTACAGCTCCCATTTTCTATTCCTGAGAACATAGAAGACTGATAAACTGGTCCACCATGTGGCTGTGCAGGAGATGCACCAGGACATGTAGTCCTGGTATACATCTTGTGCAAACTGTGACCAAAAAGATGCAGTTTCTTTTCCACTTACTCCCCACAAGCAGACTACCTTTGTGTCTGGCTGCTGCTTACAATGTGCTAACAATGGGCTCTTTCCTACGCCACTGTGCAGATAGCACACTTTTCAATATGCAGAAGGCCGAGGACAATATATATTTTATTTACTTCCTCTTGAACCAAATCCTTAGCTTCTTTCCATCTTTCTACTCAAGCAGCATTCAGCTGCACTATAGCTAATGGGAATTTGTCTGAGTAAGAACTTAGCATTTGCACTCCTGCTGAAGGAAAACATTGTTTCTTGCTTAAGTTACCATAGGGCATAAAATGCCTGCTTTTAAACCAAAGTCCCATAGGTCTCAGGACAAAAGGAAAACATAGTTCCACCTCTCAAAGTGATCATAAGACAATGGGCAGCTACAACAGGTGAACGAGCACACAGACACAGAGAGACAACACTGGTCAGTGCGATGGGCTGCAACCTAACCATTGTCACCGTAGGCATCACTGGAAGAAAAACAATTGTAAAGAGAACCAACACATGAGAGGCATTTTATTTGCAGAGGAATTCACATCTCAGCATTTGGTGGCAGTCCAGCCAGAACAAAAACCGGCATTGTTGCAATGTTGGGTGAGAGGGGGTGCGGAGTCCCCGCCGGGGACGCTCTCCTGGCAGACTGGCCCCACGCGAGACTTGCACAACCTTGCAGTCACAGCAAACCGGCACATGCCAGCAACCACGAAAACACTTCCATCACAATTTTTCCAGCCAGCCAAGCCTGAAAGAGGCTGGCAGAGCAGCTTTTGAGTATGATTACAGGGAACTCCTCCAGGAGTGAGGGGCAGAAAAGGAGAAATCATGGTCATTAGATCTGAAAACGTAACATGCGGGCACTATGGTATGGCACCATAGGCTGGCCAAAGATCCAATGTCTTCCAAGTGAATGAGAGATGATAGATACTGTAAGAATTGACTGCAGACAGCTAGAAAGACTGGCTCCTTGCACTAAGTTCAGGAGGTTCAGAAGCAGAGGAAGGCTGCAAACAAAAGGTGACATGGTCACAGTGGCAGGCTATGAACGCAAAATGCAAACCGACAGAACTTGGCTGAGAGTTTAGCTGTCTACATGGAAGCTCAAATCCCCAACAAACTGTGCAAAGTGTGTGTACGGTCTGGATGGGATGCATGTGTCACAGGCTCTGCCCACATAGACTCCGATTGACCAGCAGAATGGCGACGCTGTCCCCAAGAACTGAGAAAGTGAGCTTTGTTCAACCTGAAATTAAACTGTTAAATAGCTGTACATAAAGAAATGCAGCTAACACAAGTGAGATTTTTAACTTGGAAGAGAAAGGGATTCTTCTCTAGCCGTGATGTGAATTGCCTACATGGAGCAGTCTGCATGGAGACAGTCGATGGATTTGTGCCTGTGCCTGACTGGCAGTTTGGGCGATTTTACATTGAAAGAGGTGTCAGAAAGAATCAAGCTCATAAGGAAACTTGAGCCTGAATAGCCTCTGGGCAGAAGAAAGAAAAGTTACCTCCTAATTCAGTCATCTGCAGGATATCTTTGTCCTAGAGTGCTAAAAATAGCACAGAAGAATGGTTGGCCACTATCACCAGACTGAAATGACTAGGACACTTCCTCTTCTCTGAAAGCTCTGCTTTCCCTTGTGTGGAAAGACACTCACCCAAACACGCCCTGAAAGATGATGAAAAGGAGACTGGGAGACTGCTTGACTAAAGTTTCTCCTTACCATTTTCTGTTGTTTGCACTGTCTTCCTCTGAGTTATTTGTCTTCTTTTTTTAAATGTCAGTCCTGGCAAGCAGTACTAAGATGCTCCATACCCTAACTTAGACGGGCGGGGATGTGTTGGAGGTACAGGTGCATCAGAAAGTCAAGGTCGTGTCTCTTCGGGTTGCTGGCAGACGTTTACTTGAGAAATCTAGGAGGAGACCACAGTTTTCTTTTTCCCTAATCCTGTTCTTTTCTCACCAACCAAATCAGATGTCCTCTGCAAAGCTTTTCCCGATTGCTCTCATTTTAACCTATATGACTTTGGAGCTCAGTAGGAAAGCTGTTTTGCCAACCGACGATTTTATTCTTATTGGTAATTCAGCACCTCACTTGGGTTTTGGCCTATAATGACAATTGTTACCACTCTAGAAAGTATTTAATCTTGCTTTTTCTTGCCAGTTGAGTTCAAATCTCTTACATGCTATGTGGAGACCCATTATATTTAATAATTTTTAACTCTTTTCTTCAAACTTAAATGGAAGTTTCCATGTCTCTAATGAGTAACGGGATAAAAAATTATAACTGTGATTAAAAAAACTTGCAACTTGTAGTCTGTCACAGTATTTTAAATTTCTTTGTGTTTAGATACTCAGTTCAAAATTGTACGTGCTAGACCTCTTAGTGGTTAGGGAAAACAGTGGGGAGTTACTAGGCTGGAGCCAGAGGGTGTCTGATTTTCGTTGGAAGCTGGAATATCCAAAGCAGGAGTTGGAGGAGCCAAAAGTCCTTCAGAATAATTTTTCTGTTTTGCAAAATAAACAAAGGAGGATTCAAATGAAAGCAATGCTGGGACAGATTCCCATAGGAACACACAGCATATTCTGGTGGAGTCCTGGGGCTCTTTTCTGCTTTGATTTATATCGGCAGCATAAACGCTCTTTATCATTTACTAGCTGCCAAGACCCAGAAGAACCTACAGGAATAATATGATGCAGTAATCTACAATACAGCTATTTCTTGGTTACCTTGTAGTTTTCCCATCTCTGTGCTCTCATTTAACTGTCCCTGTGCACGTGATCTGGCTGATTTCTTCAGCAGGAATAATAAGATCCAGTACAACGTCCTGCCTCCTGCCACTCTTCTCTCCTTCTTCAACAAACACATTTTATAACAGCCAAGTTATGGTCCCTGTAGAGCAGACAGTTACACCAATGCCTTACACCACTGATCATTGCTATGTGTTGTACAAGAACAAGCTGTACCAGTATGACATAGTTGGGCTGGAACAACTGTATCCACAGTCAGGGAGTGCTCTACCAACTTACCTGTGCTGAAATAATTAAATCAGTGCCAACTGCACATTCAAATGTGTTCTTAGAAATCCTAGCCATAAGCAGGGAGTTGCCTATTTCCTTAACCCCTGATCCAGCTGTAGAGCAAGGTCTCACCAGCAGTTCCACATCCACCTTGACATCCATCATAAATGGCCAGCTTAGATCAGCAGGAAAGCTATTGGGAAATGCTGTTTTTCAGGATATTTTTCTGGTTACAGAATGGGCCTGGGTCAGCACAAAGTCCCACTCCTGCTCCCCTGATTCTCCCTCCTCCAGCCCCTCCACCTGCATGCAATAACCATGGCAAGCAACAAGGAACCGAGTTGAACAGACTTTGTTCATCTTGCATGACAGCAAGACTCTGTTCTGCACTGGAGCCTCTGGGTGATCTCTTAACAGCATGAGATTGTACTGTCTTTTCCACCTATTTAAGTGCCTTGTAGCACACAGGTAAGGTACTCTGTACAATGCAACAATGTGTACTCTCATGTGTGTCTTCAGGAGAAAATACATAAAGGAACACTTTTTTTAAAAAGGTTCTCCCTTTTAAAAAAAAGTTCTCCTGTTTTTTCCACTTACGTGTTACTTCAGCTACTTTTAATTGTTTTTCAGGGTTAGGATATACCATTCTTGGCTGTTTAATACTTGAAGTAGAATGTTTGTTTAAATTCTTTCTGCCATAGACTTATGGTTAAACAATGCACCGGTGTCAGTAAGTCACTTCCCACAAATGAAAACTATCTGCAAAGTCACAGACATCAAATATCAGGGTAGACTTAAGGTCTTCTATTCTCAGCTTATCATTTTACCCTCCACAACCAGAGAATTCCAGAAAAAGGTCCCAAAAAGGATCTCCAGAGATCCTCTTCTCCGTTCCTCTGCCTCACAACGTAGTAACTCCACCTACGGCACCCTCAGCAGCTGTTTTTCTCTCTGCGCAGACACAGCAGTGAAAGGGAATACCACCTTCATTTCTTCTGGAGCCAAGAAAGTTGGAGACAGACAACACTGGAAGCTGTCAATGTCAGTGAATGGAGAAAGTGCTTACTCAAAAGCAAGATTTCCCATGCAAAACACAGGAGATCAGAGATTTAGGCAAATTCATGTTATGGCCAAGTTGGTCTGCCTGGCTGCTCCTGGAAGGCATTCACCTCTTGGGTCCTAGTTCCCTTTTCTGTCTGCACCAGTCCCAAAACCTTGTCACCTACTTGTGTTCTGGTGCTTACCTGATCCCACTGGAGGCTGATTCACACAGCTAGCGCAGCAGTAAGGTCAGTATTATGGTGTTTAAACTCCCTATAGCACTGTGGGATCAGACTAGCTCCAGGGAGATGTAAAAGAAACAGCAGGAGCACAGGAGGGGGAAGATGTTTATGGTGTGGAGAAGGAAGCAGGCCACACAAACAGCTTCCCTGACTGCTGTGTCTTAGGCTTAGCTGCAATATGGAATAGCTCTACCATGATGCTTTAGATGGGTATAAGTACCACTGCTGCAAAAGCAGCAACCCCATTGCTAGCTGCTAAACCCTTCCTCCATCCTGCGCCCTTCCTTGTGCTGCCCTGGGTATCTGTGCACCCACATGAGCACCCAGGCGAAGAAAACAGAGCGAACAGTTGTCCAGGTAGGAGGAAAAGGACAAGGCAGGATCTGTGTTGCCAGGATGAAGCGGGGCTGGCTCACTGCCTGCTTGTAAAGCGAGTGTGGAAACTGTGCCCCAGGCTGGGACATGGGCTCACTTGAAGGACATCTGCAGCAGAGCCATATGCACCTGTCACACCTCCCAGTGCGACCACTATCCCTCGTGGGCGCTCTGCTAATTAGATAGCTTCCTTTCCAACAAACTGTACTTGTACCCTATTTGCCCCACCGTTAATGTGCCTCTTTAAGCATCTTTAATATGAGATTTTACTGAGGAGCGGCAGGAAACTGCTTTGTTAGACAGCACCAGGGAAAACATCCATCTGTTTTATCTTCAGTATGGCACTGACCACTGTGGCTAATGTCCTAGCTAAACCATCAAGATATGCTGGCCAAGGAACACTTTGTGATTTTAAAAAAAATTAATTTAGAATGAGGCAAAGAATGGAGGGAAAAGAGTTAGAAGTTGACATACTCTTGGGGATATATTGCCCATCCCTATGTTGGGGATTTCATGGGAGAGATTTCTGGAGGCAAACTGATCAGGGACCGGGAGCTTGGTGGTACTTTGTCTCTGTTACTTCCATGTTAAGGGTATGGCACTGGGAGGGTTGGCGAGAAATAATGCCAGCCCCCCGTTGCTCACCAGCCTCAGAGGTCTTGTGCACTGCAAAGAAACCAGCTGTGCATTCACTACGTTTTCTTACCGTATAGCATTGCTTTTCCCCATTACAAGGTACTACGACATCCTACAGTCCCAGTACAACAGCATTTGTCCAAAATGTTACCTCTCACAACAGCAATTGCTGTTGTTATTGTCATCCCAACTGCCTCTGCAGATCAGTTTTGCCACACTGACAAGACCAGAGCTATTTTCTCTGGCAGCTCCAACTCACGTTATCTGCTCTAGTGCTATCTCCTGCTTGTGCTCCAGGGAACTGCATCAGCAGGGAAGGTTTTAATGCTTGTACCTCTTCAGTAACATCTTGGTACTTGCAGTGGCTTTTCATCTATTGCCATGTCATCTGTATTGCACAGAGCCCTAAAGCAACATCAGGCGGTATGATGAGGGGGATGACTGAGCAGCTGCAAATCTTTACCAGTGGAAAATCGAACTACCCGGCCGTTTCTGTTCACAGCCTGCCATACGAAAGAGCCTGGTGCAAACAAAAAGCGTAGTGGAGGAATGCTGTGTTCACAGAAAACCACCTTTTTTCTCTGCCTCTGTGAAGGCGCCGTGGCCTGGAGGATGAAATGCTGCTGCTGAGTGAAGACTGCCCATCTGAGCCACGGTCTGACCGAGTGCTCCGCTTGGACTTGGATTTTCCTCGAACCACAACCCTGCATGAATCCCAAATTATCCGGAGAAGGAAAAGGCACAAATGAGGTGTTTGTGGTGAGACAGTCTCCACTTAAATAAACCCGAAGCGACAAGGAGTTTTCTGCGGGACTGGCAAAGAGAAGCCTTGTGGGGCAAGGATGGGGAGGCTGGGGTGACCCAGGAGGCAGGCTGCGCGGGGCGCTCGGGGAAGCAGGAGGGACAAGAGAAAACAGCCAGTGCTGCTGTCAGTGTCTTGGAGGTGGGGAGATGAGACATGGCCTGAAGCTGGAGCAGAGCTGGCTGTTACACCTCCCAGCCCCTGGTCAGACCTGGGGGAGCGTGTCCTTGGTGCTACCACACGGGATAATTCAGCGTCCCCCCTTTGACCTGCGGGCAGGAGTACTGCCAGCTGAATGAAAACAAAACCTCTCCGACTAAGTACATAGAAACCATACTCTCAGCTGGAAATGGCTTTCTGCAGTCCCGGGGCCTCACTCAAAAGCCAAGTCAGCATTTTGTACCGGTCTGGGTACCAGAACTACGGTCAAATTGCACTGTCGCTTATTGAAGACATCTAGCAGAACTATTTGCTGTCAGGGAATTAATTTCATTGAAGTGGAATTGTTTCACAAGTCTGTGAAGATTTCACGGAGGTTTTGCTTCAGAGGTAAAGCTAGAGGAGATGGTCTAATACTACTGAAAGGCCAGGGTTTCTTCTGAGCGAAGCCTTGGGCTGTGACCTTGAAATTACTTTCTGTAATGTTTTTCTTTGTAGTGTGCATTTTGATTTAAAATTTTTCAAAGAGGGTGTCAAAATCAAATGTTTCAATCTATCTGAAATTAGCATTTTCCAGAATATTATTTCACAAGGAGCATCTATATTTCAGAGGCAGAGGAGTGGACCCTCACTTATTAAATTCCTACATAAAAAAATATTAAAAAGATTCCATTTTCCAAATCTCTCAAAGCTATTACCAGTCTGAGCTAAAAATCTTTATTTTCTCATTCTTCTTCATGAGCATAGTACTACGGCAAACAGGCAATCCTCATGAGGAATTCACTTAGTGGAAGCAGTAATTCAGGAGTGCCACGTCTTCCTAGGGAACGTGTCTGAATCTCCCCAAATGTTTGACCTCCCTTTGATAGCCTCCACCAACGCTAATGACTCTAATGCCTCTCACACTCTGTGCCTAATGACAGCGACTCCTGTTGCCAATTAGATGAGATTAGGGGGAGAGCTGTCTTGTGCATACTGTACATGACAGCCTATTCCTAGAGCCATATATTGCCTCTAAATTGGCTAATGCCGAATTCAGGATGGAAATGGAAAGCTATTTGTGGGAGGCTTGTCCTGAGTCCCCAGCAGGGTGTGAGAATTCGTACTTAGCGCTGATGGTACGGTTATGCTGCATTGCTGATGGATGTAAAAGAGGGCTGCCAAGAAGCGACTCCAGAACCATTTCCTAAATAGCAGCGATAAAACTTACTGTTAGAGCCTAAATCTGCACTGTTTTCCTATATTCCGAGCTGCCTAGGGGAGCAAGGACATAATTCGCCCTCAGAGTATCATTACGTGAATTTTTGTACACTAAGCTTTTTATACCCACCTCACAAGAAGGAAGACCAAAAGGGGAAACTTGGCAGGAGAGTGACAAAGAAGAAAGTGGAGAAAGAAGAAAAACAGCCGAGTGGGCTCACCAGGACCAGAGACTGTGCAAGAGCACAGTCACATCAGACCACATCGTATCGCTGCGTGGTCAGACATGTCTCATGAAAAAACCTGTACCAGAGTAATCAAACCAAATTTTCATGTGTTCCAGTCACTTTCTGGAGTCTAGGTGGGGACTGTTTTTTAAAATGCATGTTTTGGAATAAAATATCCTCTTTTGATTTGTCTTAGCTATTTTAAATACGACACTAAATTCTTGCTGATGAAAAATTTCTATCGGAAAGGTGCATTGCACAAAAATAACCCTTTCTTAGAAGTAGAACTATCTTTAAAAATGTGATTTAAAAACAATTTTATGGTGTCTGTCGAGCAAAATGTTTCAGAATCCTGGAATGTGAGTTATAACAGACTGATTTATATTTAGAGCTTGGTTGATATTTACTTTGTTCAATTTTTCAATATTTATTTCTTTTCAAATTGTTCACAGTACTGGAAAAGTTACTGGAAAAAACTTACAACTCTGCTTTTTTTCAAAGCTAATGAAGTTACATGTTCGCAGTTGCAGTTTCAATTTTTTTCCTTCTACAAGTTAGTTTTTCTAAGTTGACACAGTCTTAAAAAGCCATGTGAAGCAAAAATAAAAATTAAAAACTGAAATGAAAGTATTGACATTCTTAATGGTATTTGCTTTCAGTGATCAAAATTAAAAACAGTAAAAATAAAATTTTATTTGGGAAAAATAGAAAAAGGTGTACAAACATTAAAAACTGAAAAACATTCTACCTTTATTCACTTGAAGGAGAAACAATTTCGTACTTGGGGCTTTTGTGTGAAATAGTTCTAAAGTTTTTCTAACAGCTTTAATCCACACAATATGTTTTTGCAGTGAAAAAACCAAAAAGGGTACATTCATAGACACTCTGTTTTTCTCCAGCGTGAGTGGAAATTCTCCTTCCTGATCCCTATAGCAGATACATTTTTTTGTTGTACAAACAGAAAACATATCTACCCTTCCCACCCCCCCGGCCCCCCGGCTCATGCACTTCTTTAAATAGGGAGGATATTTAAAAAGAGGAATGTCCATAATAATGTTAAGAGTATATAAGAATTAATTCTCCTTCAGTTTTGTTTTCACATATGCTGAGTGGCAAAGCCACGTAACAGAGAGATCATATAAATAAGGAAAGAATATATATCTGGTAGCGCATTCTCATTTGTATTTTTCTATTTACACAGTCTCTTGCAGAGTTTTGTGTTTGGCAATCGGATCCAGTTTTAACTTTCACCCTCCAGAAACTATATTTGTCTACAGTCTGTCCCACTTG
Source organism: Dromas ardeola (assembly GCA_013398915.1). Classification (NCBI taxonomy): domain Eukaryota; kingdom Metazoa; phylum Chordata; class Aves; order Charadriiformes; family Dromadidae; genus Dromas; species Dromas ardeola. The sequence goes on from VYZM01016708.1 coordinate 776,545, forward strand.
TTGGTCACAAGGAAGAATTGCTTTTCAGGCAATTTTTAGATCCCCCCTGCCCTCCTGTTGTGATTTAGTTATATCAGGATCTATCAGGAGGTCCTGACTGACATCCCCAGAACTGCACGCCTCTAGCAGGGGGAAATGTCAGGATGTGATACTCCCTTCCCTCTATCTTCGGCTAGAGAAAAAATAAAATTATTTTTAAGAAAGACTGCAAGACGTGTTTGTCCCCTTTGACTCGTTAATTTTGGGTTACCCCATTATGTTAAGATCAAGAATGCATTGATTACAATCTCAAGATTATAAAGAGGCTGAAAAAATAAATAAACTAAAGAACAGTTAGTTCATCCCCTCATCCCTTACCTCTTTGCCACCTTCACTACATTTCATGTTTAACCATTCTGAAACATGAAACCATTATTGAGAACTTTTTTTCATTTTCCTGATGCTGTTTCCCCTGTATCCAGATTCCACTCTTTTCCATTACCTTTTTCCCTTTTCCCCTCTGTTAGGCAGAAAGTGTTGTACAGGACCTTCACCTAGAGAGAGCTTTTGCCATCTATAACCAGGGGTCTCTTAATGCTTCCTCATTAAGTTTTATTTGTGTGTTGGTTTAAGGAACAATATTAGCCAGTTGATCTTACTAGCTGCATAGACTAGCAATTTATGTCATAACCACTGTTACAACCTCCATCTTACTAATTAATTTAGCAACCTGTTTCTATTTTATCCCAGAAGCTCCCAGGAATATTTCTCATAGTCTATAACGTTCAGGTTTGTTTCCTGTAGTATGCTGATTCCGGTCTAAGGAATAAGCATGGCCTGCCATTGTAACACCTCTGGTTTATCTCCTGTGCAGTGATTTATGGAGAACTGTGATATGAAGATTGCAGAAATCACTATTTCTTTTGGAGGACTCCTTTGCCTTCCCACCCCATGGCTGTGAGATCCTCGGGAAAGTCACACAGCAGATCAGATGCTGGTTCATCTGCAGCCAGTAACAGAATATTTTGGGCAAGTGTATATCCCACCAGGTCAGCTGCTAATGTTTCGCTCTTGCTTTTCAGCGAGGCAGGCAGGCATGAGATACTCTGACTAAGACCCAACTTGCACATTCCCACTAAAGCTTAATTTGGCTGCATTGCAACATCTGTGTTGTGCTGAGTCCAGTATCTCTCTGTGCTTCCAGGGCCAAACTCATCTATCATCACAGGCAGCACTTTGGAAGATGGCAACTGCTGCTGCCTCTGGTCCCAACTTACTGACAAAAAGAAAAGAAAAAAAGGACCAATTCATTTTTTAAATGGTGCCTGATAGCTGAGGCTACTCCTCTAGGCAGAATCCGGCCAGAGCTACTCCCCAGGCACTCCTCCCACACCAGAGGTGCATACCCTTGAAATTTAATAAAAAGAGCAAACAACACCCAATAATTTTCGTCCCAAGCACTGACTGAAAGATGACATTACACAATAAGAGTAAATCTCCTGCTCCGCGTATACCAGCCGAGTACACAGAGACATTTCTGCCATAACTCCCAAACCAAAATAGCAATTGGTGAAATACAACCTGCGTGCTGTTGTCAAAAACAAGTGCGAGTATTGTAGTTAATGCTTGGCAGCAAGCCGGGGAGCCAAAGTTCACCGGAGGGGCCCTGCTGGGGATTCCTGGAGGCACTGTATAAATCTCCCCTCCGCTCCCCGCCACCGGCAGAGGCTCACGACGTGCTGTGTATGGGAGCACCCCGAGAGGCATGCCCCAGGCAGCAAACACACGTCACAGCCCGAAATAAATAACGTGAATACACACGCCCTACGTGTGCACGCACACACAAACAGAGGAGCAAGGGCAGCTCTTCGCTCGATGCAAACAGATAATCAGTTCTTCATTTGATGCAAACAGATAATCTTGATCTGATAATCGTTAACCGATCATTGAGACTTTTATTCATTTGGCTCTTACTAGGTTTTTATATCTGATAATCGTGGCCTGATCCTTTCGGCTCTCACTGTCCCGGCACCCGCCGTGAACCTTCTCCCAGTAATTCGGTGTCCGACCCGACAGCTCAAAGTCAATCCACTGCACATCTTTTAGGGAAACACGCAGTCTTATTTTATAGGTTTGGAGTGATGCAGGATTTACCTTATTTATTGCTTATCTGTCCCAAAGTTTAAGCACATCCACTATTAAAAAACAGTGCCTTATATTAGGTTTGAGTTGTTCAGCTGTCAGTTCTTGTTATACCTTTGTCTGCTAGACCAAAGAGCCCTGTAATATCAGATATCTTCTCCTCGACTAAGTAATTATAGAACATGATTGAATCGTTTCTTAAGCTCTTTTACAAGTGAAACAAATAGATCCCTTCTAATCTCTCATAGTAAGCATGTTTTCCAGGCCACAAACTGCCCTGGCAGGAGTCAACAGAGTCAACTGAAGTCCGTGGAGCTACACCAGTCCTCACTTGCTTAGGATCTGATCCCCAAAATGCTAACATGAATATTTACAAACTAGAAAGTGTCTAGCTATGTCACTAGACACATTCTAGTTTCATAGATTTTATTTAGTTCGCAGAAAGTATTCACTGTGTTGACCGCAAGTGCTCCCGTTAAATATAGCATATTCATACACCTACTCAAATACTCAGACAACCTGTAAATGCAAAACTAAGCAAAATTCAGGATATTTATCCAACAGAAAATTCTGCCATCTTATCTTCTGATTTCATCCCAGCTCAACAGTTCAAATGTCAACATTTCTCAGAGAAAGAAAATTACATTTATAGAAAAAAATGTCAGAACGTTGCATTTTCATATTCTGATGGACAGATATGCAGACATATCACACCAAAATTCCCCAAATTAAAATACTTCCACGTGGATCAATGCTGTTGTGAATCAACATTGCCTCATCGTGGTAAATTGCCTGACAGGGACTGCAGGTTGGTACCCTAACTAATGCCCCTGGTGCTCTGTGAAGGGCCATGCTCCCTGATGATACCACACTCCCTCTCCCCAGCCAGCTCATGCCTCTAGAAGCCGGGCAGAAACTGAGCAACAAGAAACCTATATGGCACTATGGAAAACAGGGACTTCCAGGGAGCTTAGCTCTGGGAAAAGGTTAACAAACTAAGTTACAACACCAGCTTTTGGCCTAATGCTGTACCGAGCTGCTCTGAGACATTTTAGGTAAGTGGAGCATAGCAGAATTCTCTGATCCAAGTGAATGAAGACCGAAGTATTTCATACTCACAGCATGCTCTGCAAAGAATACTGCTGACTCTGTATGCACACAGACATTTCCCAAGTGTCTACATGCATATTGCGCATGCAAACAGAACTGCCGTATGGACTCCAACATATATATAAATCACAAACACATATGTCCTGAACACACGCAGACAGCATACCTAAAAATTAGACAGCTAATCTAAATAGATGTCTTGTCTACAGTTCCTCCACCCTCAGAGGAGATGAATCTTAGGACAGGATGAGTTGCTTGCTTTGAAAGTTTCTCCGTGCTTACTACGAAGTGCTTAAGTGGCTGATTTAGACTAGAAGCTAAACTTTAATATGGCTAAAATACACATTACGCATATCAACATGTGGTAAAAGCACATAAACATTTAGTTATCCTACAGATACATGCAAGCACAAAGCATGAGCATATAGTACTACTAATACAAGCACATACCCAGATATCTACCCCGCAAACAGAAACAGAAACCCTTTTTACCAGCTCCCAGAATTTAATGCAGGTCCTGTTATTTTCTTCATGCCTTTTCTTAAACCTCAGCTCTTACAGGCAAACGATCACTGCAAATTCAGAAATCTACTTTTACAATGAAAATGTTACTCTTCTGTCATCAAAGCTGTAAAGATCAGATTGAAAGCATGAATCTGACAAGCTAAAAAAAAAGAGAAAGAGGACAAAAGAAACCAAAATCTATCATGTTCCCCAGTCTTATGACTTACTCAGTCTTCCTCCGTTATTTTTAACAGTTGGCACCACTGCAACGAGTCCATACACATTAAAAACACATTCACAAGGAAAACCTAAAAACAGAAATACATGTAGATATTACTGGCATGAACTCAATGTAAGTGTGCATATCTTACCACCACTGTGCAAATGTGGATGTACAAACTATACGGATGAGGGTACATTCTGCAAAATGTGTATATGTGTAACACCTGCAAATACTCAACACGCATCCTGCACAATACAGTCACACCACCACAATTATGCACACACAAACATTGCAAACCCACATACCTGCAATTTTGGAAGCACGAAATAGTCTGACTTTTGGTGGAGAAGTAACGAAAATATTTTCATTTGTAATTGATACTTTGAAACTAAATGAAAAATTTTGTTTTGGTTCAAATTAAAATGTCAATTTTTGGTTAGAAAAATAGATGAAATGCTTTAACGTCAAAATAGCAATTTAAAATGACAGATTTCCTTTGGTTTCAATTTAAATTGTTGTTTTGTTTTGAAAAAAAAAAGAAAAAATATTTAATGCAGAAGGAAAACAAAAATGAGCATTGTGTTTCAACGGGCCAACCCACGACAAAAATACTGTTTGGAGAAAACGAAAACCAACCGGAGAAATTGTAATGAAAAATTTTCATTCAAGTTTTCTCTTGGGAACCTTCACTTTCTAGACAGTGGTAATGCACAGATACAACGCCCTTCTTATTCCACGTCCACATATGATCTATACAGGTATTTCTGAAGGGCACACTCCGAGGAGTTTACAAACACACACTCATGGGCACTTTGTGTTTGTGCTTTCAACATGTGTGCAAGCATCAAACACGCATTGGCCAGCAGCAGACACACACATGTGGTCTCTGTTAAGAAACCCAAGAAATAAAGCCAATTTTAGATCAAGTGAGCTGTGGTCCCCTGGCTCAGGTTCTACTGCAGGTGATTCTATAAACAAAGTTTAGTGCCAACGTGAAAGAACAAATACGCTATAAATAGTTCATGACTTCCAAAACCCCTTGTCTCATTCCAGTCCTTGTTCTAAACCAAACCAGCAGATGGGCTGAGAGCACTTCAAACCCACTCCTTGAAATAAAATGCTGGAAATAAAGGAGAACAGCATGGAGGCAGTAAAACAAAATAGGAAAAGGAGGGGAGGGGGAAAGGCTTTAATTTATTGGGGAGAGCGCTGGGAACGTAAAAAAAGCAGGAGTGGATGGAAGAAAGGGGACATCACCCTGCCTGATTGCAATTGTCATTAACTTGCAGCGAGGGTATTAAATTGCAACGTGGGTGCAAGTGCAGGCAGCCCACCTCCAAACCAAACCTCCTCGGCATCTGATTCTTCTCTGCACTGAGTGATTTAATGCCCTGGCCCATGTGGTTTATTTACTGCCTCTTTCTCCATTTAATTGAACCCAGGGGCCTTCACACCCGTACGGGTCAGTGACGAAGCATTTGTTACCTGTGCCAGGCAGCACACCAGAGGCAGGGGAGAGGGAAGGGATCAGCCATTAAAGCACAAAAAGCAACAGTTGGAGCCTGTGTGGGGGGACGTGGTTCACTGTGGATTCTGATTAGTTTTATGAAGCAGGAGGTTACTCCGACATCTGGAGGGAGTTTGCGAGGAACTGAGACAACACGGGGCTGATGCAGCAGACTTCGCATGTAATGGGCATTTACACACAGACAGAGGTGTTAGAAGAACTTGAGAAAATCCCCAAACTCTCCAGTGCAGATTAAGTGAGGACTTAAACACAGTTAAGGAGCCAATTGGTTCAACTATAACCTTTATAGCTGCTGAATGTCAAATAATCACAATTGCCATCCATTTAAGAATAAGAAAATGAGCAGTATTAAGGTATTTAACTATACAAGAAATCCATGATTGTGGCAACTAAACCAGGTGAGACTGCATTACCTTTAGATTATTAAAATTAAGTTCTACTGAGATTAAATAAAACCAGGGTTACATGTAATTCAGTATTTCCATGTGCTGAAGTATAATTCTGCTGGCTGAAAAATCAGTCTTCAGTGCTGCTGGAAAAGTCTCCACAGAAGTGAAGCAGCAATGACAGAGTGATAGTTAGCGGATCTCCAGGAGAGGTCACTATAATATGACAACATACAAAAATTTAGGGTACACACACACACACAGAGCAGACAGTGCCATGGTGAGATAGCAAGGCAGGCTCCAGAGACTGTTGTTCTGCATTAGCACGGTGCTCCATGCAGAGCCATCCGCTGTGCTGAGGAACACGCTCTGTTACGCCGGGGAAAGCACAGGGCTGCAGGACTAGCTCAGCGCACGGTGCCACGCTGGCACAGCTTTAGGAAACTCTCTTTTCAGGAAGCGTGCTATGAAAAGAACAGTAGGGCTGGGAGCACATAAAGCAGGAATAGAAACAAGTCGGTCACAAATGCCGTGCAGTGGATAAATACAACTACGGGTAGCAGAGACCTGTTGAAGAGCTGTAGACGGTGCAAGAAAACAAGTAGAAGAAGAAAATAAAAAAGGGAAACACATAATATAGTCCTGAGCACTGCACTAAAGCAGAAATGGATTTTTTTTTTCACAGGAATCCATATGAACTACATTGCTACTGTTAATTGCTGGGTAGAATTTTAGAATCTAGATGGACTGCCAGACATTACAACAGTAACTATCAGAGACCAAGCAAAGGGTCATTTCAGCAGGCATGGCATACTCAAAAAGCCTAAAACTTTGGTTTCCTTTCAGAAAGGTTGTGGCAATTATCCATGAAAAGGAAGACCTCATCTCCATCACAGAGCCTAACAAATAGGGACGCTGTTAAAATTGCTAGAATTTTTTCAAAGTTGCAGAAATTACTCACTACGCTATTCCAGGGCAGACAAATGCCCTGGAAATGCACTAGTGAGAACTTTTGGTACTTAGAGCTTCAGCATAAGAAAACCAGGAACAGTGAAAAGAGTAATAGAAAAAAAAAAGAAGGAAGAGAAAAGCAAAAAGTTCCTTGGCCTGTGTCTCAGAGGTGTGGTATCTGAACAAGAAGTGGCCCAGATTAAACTGTCCTCTCAGGAGGAATCTCATCCTCAAAGATAAAACTTTGTTCATAATTGTAAGAGTGGATGACCTTTTTTTCCTGGAAGCACAGATAACCTGTCCACCTCAAACACACAAACAAGACATAAGAGTAGAAGAAAAAAAGCCCTTTGCACTTGTCAGCAAGAAGTGAGAGGAATTTAGCCTGGCAGGTTGGCTGGATGGAAACACACTGTCCAAACACCCCCACCACCACAACAACAGTGGGCAAGGTGGTGCCCTTCAGTTACAAGAACGAATTAAATTTACACCTTTATCAAAGCACTCACAACTATACACAAATTTCCACACATTTTAAAGGTATGAAAAAATGACCCGTCTTAGCCAAAAGAAACCTTTTGCCTTTGCCCAGGCGATTTTACAGGGACCTGCCTTTAAAGAGTCGACATTTTGCCGTATGTGAGCCAATATAGGTTTTATGGGAATATTACACAATGTTAAATATGTAAACAGATTATCCTCCTTGTGTTTTATTTTATTCTAAATAAATGTGCCAAAAAAAAAGATGGGACAATAAATAATTCTGTAGTGGGACCATTTATATAAAAATTTGTACTCTATTCCAGATGACAATACAATGAACGTTATGTGGGCGTGACTGGATAAAACATGAACAGTGCAGTATCTTGGCATGATATCATACAGAATCAAAACACATACCAGAAGTGTAGGCAATGCCAGTCAAATGATTTGAGAGGACGAAGAATGACATTGGAGTCACTGGATAAGGGAAGAAAACTAACACACTCATCTGCCACTGGTCTCAAGCTTCCCTGGGATTGTAAGGACTCACAGTGCTTCTCAGGCATGCCTCAATGAATAAATCAATATAATCTTTGCTATCAGGCTGGAAGTAAGATGAGGATGAAACCAGAAAAACCCTGACCCATGTCTCCTAAATGTTAAAGCTTTAAACTATAGTACATGTAGGGTGGTTTAGTGGTTGTATTACCAAACATTTGGAAAGATTCAAAAGGAATACAATCTGTAAAATCAGATCAGTACCTAGGCAAAGTTGACAGCTTACCAGCACAAACTTCTTCAGTTCATCAGGGTAAGTTCTCAGCTTTAGACTGCAATAGTACACAGGTGCTATATTTGAAGAAAGTGAACCGCAAGGAACAAAGATAGCTAATCGTTAAGATATGATCAGTGAGATCTTTCAAAAACCATTCTAAAAGCAGAGACAACCAGAATATCTTGCATTACCATAGGTAGCATTGGGAGAGTTTGGATTACACATATAATTCTATAGACATTTAGACATTTACCTGGCTTGAGAAATCTGTCCCTGTACTACTCTGAAAAATGAGGAATATAGTTATATAATGTCTTCCCTGTAAGACTTTTTCATTAAAGAAAGAGAATGCACAGCAAAAAATACCACAGAAAAATCTGTAAAATTGAATGGCATTTGGTTATTGTAGAGGTGAGGAGAAGATCTTTAATAATGAATGAACTCAGGGGGTTCATTTATATTGCATGCTTGACTAGTAGGGTTGGGTGTTATTTGCAGTGTGCCCAACCATAGCTGGTTTTACTAAGTCAAATGATTTCTACTAAAGGGTCTTCTGAACTTTATCACATGGAAGGAGAACTGAGTGTAAAACATCAGGCTTCAATTTCTTCAGAGAGAAAATCTGAGAGAGGGATCAGTGATTTGAGAGAGTTGCCAAGAAATATTTGATAAGCAGCAGACTTAAGGAACTGTTACGTGTCCATTTTCAAAATCCCTTTCTTTCCTGCTGCGCAAAAAACAAGAGCGTTATTTGTGAACCACAGAATCTGAAACATCTGGGGGGGTGGTTAGGCAAAAGGAAGGACAAAGAAGGAAGCATTTATGTATTCCTGTTCCATCACTGAACAAAATATTTTGCGCAATATATGCTCTGTAAGTGCTGGGTATGCTGCACTATGGGGGAAAGAAAGGGGCTTGATTCTACCTAAGTGTCTCTTGAGGAGAGTACTTTAGCACTTCAGCAGAGCAAACGGCATTGCAATCGCTCTGCATGTGTAGGAAGAAACATATTTCTGGCAAGAGACCAAATAAATTAAGGGTGTCATAGAGAAATCTGTCTCACTTGGATTCACAGTTTTACAGCAGAAAAAAGAGAGATGAAAAAATGGGAGAAAGCAGGTGCCAGAGAATGCCCATTAAAGCCACTCTCACTTTGGCTGAAATAGGAAATATTCATGTAATGGAAGTCCACACCCCAGATACCAATCAGAGCTCCCTGCACCATGGGGCTCCACAGGCACTCAGCCTGCCCTGGAGCTGGCAGCCCCAAAGGGACAGTGTCTACTCAGTCGGGCTTCTGTGGGATGCACAAGGGTTTTGAACGTGTTCACATGGTAAGATAGAACAGTCAAGGCTGCCATGATAGTATGAGGACGCATCAGGTAAATAATTTTTTAAGTGCCTTGGTTTCCTTTTTTCAGACCTTACCAGGCAGCTCCTTGTTGCGGGAAAAATTAGGTGATTTGCTTCCTCCTCCTTCATCCCAAGAGCATCCTCCTGTGAGAAATTATGAGACTTGCCACCCCCCTTTCCACGTTGTTGCACCCATTCATTGTACCTCTTAATCAATGGGATGGCAGCTCTAAGAAGCCAAGCAAGTAGTGAGGGGCAGAGGAAAGGAAATGGGACTACAAGTGGTGGGGTTTAGCCCTTGAGGACTCCTGCAGAGAGAAAACTCTCAGGAGAGCGCATCCCCTGGTAGCTCCTCTTGCACCACCTTTGCTGTGGCTCTGTTCCATCAGGACTCTGCATGTCACTGATTCTTGTCTAAGAGAAGACCTAAAGCACAGCAGGAGAGACTAGGAGGTGGCCACCAGCAGAGCAGGAGCAGCTGACAGATCAGTCAGCACAGAGTGCTCGGAAGGAGTAAAATTTTGTGAGACCAATAGGGAAGGATGCTCACCTTGCTCTAAGTTGAGAAAGGCATATAAACCTCTTCAACAGAACATTCCCTGTTGAGGGGGGAACAAAGGATCAAGCCCCAAACAAATGATGCCCTGTAAACTCAGATTACAAACTATGAACAGAGTACAAAGAAAGATGGACAACAGCTTTCATTATTTGCACACAAGGGGAAGGGCAAAGACAGGTTTGGAACTACTACCTGCATACTTTCGGAGTAGTAATCTCTCCCACGAAGATTACTCAGATTTGACAACGTGATATATCACAACATCCCCTTCTACTGACTGCTATTGATTTAAATTTTTCTATGCAGCTGGCAGATAGCACAGTATGGCTCATTACTGACTGTCTGGACAGAATACTTTAGCTTCCATGTTTCTGGGTTTAGGCTCTAGGTAGGGTTTCCTTGGATGGCCTACCAAATGGACCACTAGCTCATGTTTGGCACATTTGCCTGGAGTGTTTTTCTGATGAGAGTGTGACAGCAGGAGAACCAGGGAGCGAAAGGATGCCCTGAACACTAGGTTTGATTACTGCTTGCTGTATCTCTGCAAACATCTGTCCTGCTCCACCGCTGAGATGGAAACCTGGGATAGCTGTGTCACCAGCTGCTACTGCCAATTTATGCACCATGTCATTGAACCCTGCTTGGAACAAGTCTAATTGACATGCTGCTTAAAACAGTGGCAGCAGCAAATTTTCCTCCATTTACACAGGGCTTTAGGGGCAGCAGGAGTGCCAGTCCAACTCAAGTGGCTTTTAACCCTCCTAGTGTCACAGCTTGGTGCTAGAGCGAGGAGCTGCAACTCCACTGTTCATGGACCCTTCCAGCTAGGGGTAACGGGTCAATTATTTGTCCAAGGCACAGCAGAAGAGGTGACAGTAGACCCCTATGTCCCACGCCTTGGCTGTTGGGCTTGACATAAGAGAGCCACTAAGCAAAGGCAGTACTTAAAATAGTTGGGCATAAAGAATGAAAGGAAAACTTCTGTTCAGACTATACAAGGTTATTTTCTGTTTGATTTTGTCAGATTCCACCTTGTTGAAGTGGTCCATTCATCAGCTCAAAGAAAAGGTCTTTAGTTAATAATTCAACATATCTTTTCTATTAAGAATTTTTAGTTAGCATATCTGGGGCTTTCCAGGGAAGAATTTTAGCAAGCATGAAAAACAAGACTTGTATGCATGATATTCCTAAGGTTTAAAAAAAAGCAATAAACCCCAAAACTTCTCTGACTAGACATCTTGAATTGAATACTGTTCTAGTTTATAAATATTGTAGACTAAAATTGTACATGATCTAGAATTGGAGAGACATAAGATGTCACATTTTTTTTCTGTAGTTCATTTCAGCTGTGTTACAATGATGTTTTCTATTTTTTAAGAAGGCCATGAACAGATTCAGGTTCTTTCACTACAATAGCATATGACCATGAGAGCAAGATGAGGAAATACAAAGTACATGCTTTCTCGGCTTCTGGGAACCAAAAGCATCCTGAGCAAGTGGCATGGTCATTAAAGGAACCAAAACCACACAGGTGACATCTCTTGTAGTTGTTTATGTGATAAATGAATGGAAAATTCCGCCTTTGAGTCCAGCATTCTTGCTTCCCCATGCCTTTCCCTATGCCATTAGCCAAGGGGACTCAGCAGGAAGGAAGCCTATAGGATCAAGTGCTCATCAGTAAATATAAAATCAATTTATACTGGCTTTGGAGGGGTTTGGGAGCTAAACACTGATGGGCCAGACCCATATGTAGCGTATGTCATCAGAGTGTGATGCACTGTCTGTGTGACAAATTTCTATCAAAGATGCTTTGGTTCATCAGCCAAAACAGAATTTCACTGTAGCACTGAAAGCCACATCAGTTATTTTCCTCACATCATATCTCAGATCAGGTAGATACTAAGCTGTGATGAAAATTTGCAAGAAATGTTTAAAAATGGGAACTTTCTCTCTTCCCTGCTCAACAAAATGGATGGTGCTTTCTTCAAAACCACATCCTATGCAAAGGGTTAGGTCTGAAAAGCTATGTAAAAGAAACTGGATAAACTTAAACCTGGGCAAACTTAAAGATGTACCTGTCAATTTGTTTCTTATGATAATTCATAGATGTTAACACCACAAGGACTGTTACCACTGAATCTATTGTAATGCAAAACACATCTTCACTCAAAGATTCGTGTACTTACTGATGCAATGTCCTCTATTGAAGTGAGTGAATGATTCCTGTTTCCATGACCTGGAGAAAGATTTCATGAAGGAAGTGTCCAGCAACCTGGGACTGGTCTGGAAAGTAACTTTAAAATAGACATACATTCTCAATTTGAAGTCTGAAGCCCATTACAGATTTGGGTTTTCCCTTGATAAACTGGTGATTAATTATACTCATGGTTGAGAAGTTGTATGTTTTTGTCATATTTGCATTATTCTAACCTCAGTTTCCAGATGCCACAGCTAATTATACCCCCATCAGCTAGATTAAAGTCTCAAAATGACATACATCATCTCCTTTTGTAGACATCAACTGATCATGATTAATTTACCCAATAACGTTCCCTTTCATGGGCTAAATGAAATAGGCTCTTTTATTCTCTCACTTTAAGGCACGTTTTCCAGACTTCTTTCTTTCTATTCTTCATACCTTCTTCAATATTCCAACTTAATTCTCTGAGTTAACACCAAAATCAAACACAGCACTTAAGGAGTAATCTTTGCAGTATCCTACACAGAGGTTTTGTCACCTTCTTAGTACAAAATCATTTGAACTGCTTCTGTTTTTCTCCTCAAGCCCACAGGCTCCTGGTCCGCAGTCCCCTCAAATGATCAAAGTCTCTGTATTAATTTTCAAACCCCGAAATTAGTCACTCAGAGGATTCAGGCTGTGGTGTTTCTTAAAATGTTTTCAGGTACTACACTACAGGTAAGCACCCTGATTTAAACTTGGTTTAACATTAAGCATTGGTCAGTAATTTTACAAAAGAAAGAAACAAAGGATGCTACAGTTAAAGTGAACGGAGCTAATAATAACATGAAGATCACACAAACATATATTGAACACACATATTCATACATTTCCGTTCATAGATGTTTGAACAAATGTTCCCATTCAGAAATGATTGATTCTGCTGTAAAGATCTGTGGGAGTAGAGCTTAGAATAAATACAGGGGATTGTTTTGTCAAAAGTGTGAATAAGCCATTTTGCAAATAAGAAACATATACAGAGATGGTTGAATACAGTCACACGTGTGCAATACAAATTCACAGAAACAGGCATATCCAAATGTGAGTTTTTATGTGATTACACATACCATAGCCTCCGCTACTGTCAAACGATATTTGCACTGACATAAAGAAACTCAAAAACACGCAATACTGTGAAACAAATAACCTTTTCAGAATAAAGAGCGAATAATAAAACACTGAGCAGGAAAAATCTTTTCACTTCAGAATGCCTCATCTCTTTTTGCCTTGGGAATAAAAAATCCCTTTAACAGACAAACTCACAGCAACTCTCTCCTGACAGGCTACAGGGTGCTTATTTGTAACATTCATGTTTGTATAAGGCAGTCTGTTCAGGCAAAGTTGTTGTTTTTTTCAAAACGGCAGCATATATAATCCTTTTTTGCACTCACTAAAATCTGTAATTGTTCCCTAAAATGATGTGCTTCTGTAATTAAGAAGTTTGAGAGAAACCTTCACAGGCAAATCTGACTGTTTTCTTTTTCATTAATTAGGCTAAACCAGGAAAGAAGTGCTTCCAGAGCCATCCTGATTGTGAAAGAACAATCATTTGAAAGCAGTATAACCTGAGAGACACTTTTTCTTTCCAATGCGTCTGACTTACAATCTCATTTAGTTCAAAAGGAACTACTGAGATCTGCCAGAAAAGTACATGTGCAGGCACATGCAGAGCACAATAATTCGGTATAAAGGAATCATTTCTAGTAAACCTGGAGAATAAATATAGATGTCATGTCAGTCTGCAAATGAACTTTTGGTGAATCATTAGATGGTACTAATTTGTTGAAGTCAGAAGTCAATGAAGAAGGTGAAGTCATAAGAGGATTGTGCTCCAATGATTAGATCACCGATTATCTCATTTTAATGTCCATGAACCAAAGCTATCAGGTTGTCCCAGCGTTCGTGCAGGACTCTTCATGGAGTACTCAATACTAAGCGCCAAGGATGCCACTGGCTTTAATATCTGTTCTTTGATAACTTTTACCTGTCACTCATAATTTCCTACATATTTTTTCCAAACAGTGACAGGAACATAAGGATAAGAGGAATTTAAATCCCCTAAAAGTGGGCTGTTAAACAAGCCAGGAAAAAAGGGATTCGGCTTCTAATAGATAACAGTTACCCCAGATATGCTTCTATCACAAAATACCATGTGTACAGAGAACAAACGTGCTGATGATGTGGTAAGCCATTTGGCCCAAAAGAGGAAATTACATTCAAGTACAAAATACTGAATCACTTGGATATGGTTTTCATACTGAAAAAAAAAGTTCTTTTTGCTGCAATTGGCACTAAAGAAAACAGTTTTTAAAAGCCCTGTCCTTGCCAGTTTTTGTAAACCACTGTAGCAGGTCACCCTCTGAGGTTGAGGAGGGCACTTTGGGGTGGAAAGGAGGAGAAGGCACGCACCACTACGGGGTTGCAAGGGTGGCCTTCATCCAACTCCATTATGTCAGCCCAGGAGTCCTGATGTTAAGGATTAGTTCTGCTTTGTATGACCTCCTGAGTTTCTAGTATCACATCTGACAAAAATCACAAGTTGTTACTAGGTCTCTCAAGTCTAACTGGTATTGATCTACATGAAAGTTTCTGGTATGTGTCAGTTAAGACAGAGTCCCACGCAGAAACCAGTTGTGAACATGAGATGTTACCACTTACAGTGAAATACCTACACATTTCAGGAACTGCATGGGTTAGGATTTCTTACAGTTATTGGAAAACCACTTAGTACAGTGTATTTCAATCTACAGTTATTCTATGGGAAGAGGTATTACATGTCACTGTCTGTGACAATAAGCTATCCACTGCAACACCTCTAAAGTAAGAGAGAGTGCAGGGTTTTATTACTTTTCAATGACCCACTGTATTGCCTTTAGCAAGTTCACTTCTCTCTCTTGAAATAACATTCACAGATTTTGTAGGAAGTACGCTATTTTATTATCGGGGAAAATTCTTCCAAGCTTGTCATGTTGTCATATGATAGCACAGGTGTCCCACCCAATCAACAGCCGTTACTTCATGCAAACCATCAGGACAATGCTAAGCCTCTTAGAAGCTTTCCTATATGTGCATGCTACCTATATGTAAAAAAATATTAAGGCTAGGAAGGGTTGATAAGTTATTTGTTTGATTTATAGACTAAAGGAGAAATGTCCAGAATTGCATATTGGCCACTGTTATGTTATTAAATATTTTTTCTGGGCCATTCTGAGCTAATCTGCTGTCACACTGCCAAGAAAACAACAGTGCTATGCTGCTGGATTGCTCGGGGTTAGGATAACTTATGACATCAGATGGATTTGTAGCAGAGTCAAGTTTGAAACTTTGTGGTGCATAAGAGTAATTCTTAGAGAAATTATCAGTCCTCTGAGATCAATGCAAACGGCACAAACTAAATAAACTCTTAGGTCAGCTGGACTGACAAGAAGGTAGCCTAAAAAATGGCAGGGAGGGTTGACACAGTAGCCGGAGGATGTCCTGTTAGCACCCAGTACTGCCACTCACATATTTGACTGCACGACACTTCTTGTGTGGTGGATTCCAGTGGATGTGGTTATCTTCACCACCACAGGAGAACGTTGCTAACTGGCAGATACAGAAGACTGTGTGTGTCCATGAACTCCTGCCTCCCCAAGAAGCCACTTTTTCCATGATGTGCTCAAAGAACCACCAGCAGTCAGTCTTATGTTCTGTCATGTAGCAAGTGTTGGCAGAGAGCGTTGTGATGAATTACAAACTTAACATTGTGCATGATTTGAAACAGCTTATGACTTAAAATTGCAAGTTGTAAATTGTAAAATTGTGGTTGCTTCGACACTAGGAGAATACTGGTTATTGCTGGAAAAAATAATTTTCTGTCCTAGTTATGCTGCACAAAATAAGTAAGTGAGAAACTTCTATGAGCACAATGGAGGAAGCAGAAACCACTTATCAGAAACTCAGATAAGAACAACCTCCTCAATCCTTGCCCAAAACTTGAGGGAAGTTCCTGTTTTTACTACCACAGTGCTTCATCAGTCTTGTCTACCCACACCTGCTCTCCCCATTTTGACAGCATTCAACCGTCTGACGTGGGAGACTACGAAATCTCTTGTCCACCTTCCACCATCTATAAGAAGTGAGGCCCAATTTGCATCAACATCCTTAACAACATAACCCTGATCCAATCCCTAAGCACCCTTTATTTTGTGCACTGAATGAAGCAGGTAACCTACAAAAAAGTAGAATAACAATTAAGTTAACAAAGCTAACATCATAACACACTTCCAATAAAGGTTGAGCTAAGCTTGGGCAAGCAATTTTAATCTTGGGGTTTCTTAACTTTTGAATACATAACTCCTTAGGCTTTTTATTCTTTTAATATTTTTATGCTATTGGGCATACAGAGGCATAACAAGTATGAACTTCCACAAAAGAAGTAGTCATATGGCCACTTCTCCTACCAACATTAACTAGCCGCAGAAGGGAAGAGAAGACGTACTCCCTGCCTGCTGCTCCACTGTGGCCAGCATGCTCACTGGATAACCCACTAGTGGCACATCTTCTGAACCTCTTTCCTTCTCCCCCCAGCCTGAATGGAGTCTGCATCCAGCTACCTGTCTGAAAACCCACTTGCTCTCTCAGTGATAAAACTGTGTCTACTGCATCTCTTGCATCCATTTGCAGGACTATTTTTCAGACAGTCCCACTCAAGCCTCAGTATTTCACTGTGCTTACAAGAGAGGCAAACATAAGCTCAGCCTGCCTACCACACGTGTGTAAATACCGGCTAGTGCTTGCACTCAGAGCACAAGGCTGCAGCCTGTAAGTATCCATCACATCCTGACTCACACCCGGGGCTATAAAATGCGACTTGAAAAAATAGCAGTTCTGTGCTTTTTGAAGGATGGGTTTTAGTTTAGAGAGACAGACAGAGCCCTGGGGGTGCGTTCTGGGCATTTCCTGCTGGACTATGCAGCTGTAAAGATCAGTCACATTATAAGCCTAACCAACTTGACAGAATCCCTTTAACTAAATCTGCAAATGAAGGCAACCCCTGATGGGAAGGAAGGGCCACTGTGGCTTAATTAACTGTTAATGAAGAGCCTGAGCCTTTCCAATACTGGTACAGGACAACTTAAAGTAACACAACCAGCTGGGGATCACTCTTGGAAAAACAGAAAGCTTGCGGTCCCCTTCACAGAAATGATACTTCTCTGACTTTTAGTGTTCCTGGTATGTCTAGCAAGCGTCCAAAATATGAGATGCAAGGCACAATTTTAGCCAACCATTTCCAATTACTCTCTTGTCGTACCCTGCCTCCCACTGTCCCCACATCATTGTACTAGCCATCCTCATAGAGTGTTCTGACCTAGAAATTAACATCGCCTGTAAAATACATTGTTAAGTGCAGAAGTCACTTAAAGTCTGTCCTCTGAATCTCTTTTAACGTTGCCTTGAGTGGTGGCCTCAATTAATTCAGCCAAATAATTCCTGGATACCAAGCAATGGTTAAATGTTGTCAGGTCCTCAGTTGCAAACCTTCTGCCTGACAGTGATCAGTTTCTCTGTCTTTCCACAATAGTCAAGCAATTTGTGATCACCTGCATTCACTGATGTACTGTGGCAAATGAGAGGAGGAAGGAGAAAAATACAGGGGTGATACTAGCTTCCACGCTGTTGACAAAGATTCACTACAGGGATCTGAAACATGAACATACCCATGAATACTTGGTCATCAGCAGCAATTTGCCAGTGAGCTAGTTCTTCATTAATATTCTCCAGATCTTGCACACTGTCATAAAAATCATGGGAGCAGAAGCAGAAAAGTCCATTGTTTTTATAGTCTGTTGGGACCAAAGAAAGCACACTCCTTTTGCTATATTTATCAATTCTGTACTGCTTCTAAATGCAGCACTGTTTCAAATGACTCAAGAACTGTCTCTCAACATTTCTTGTAGACAGAGTTCCACAGCTAATAAATGTCACTGAAAAGATTTTTTTTTTTTCTCAGTGGCCCACCTATGTTTTTTTTTCTTCATATTTATCTCATTACTCAAACTGTAATAATTTACCCTCTTTGGTGTTTTCATGCTGGAAGTACATGTGGATGGCTCACATATAGAGTCTAGAAGGGAACTCTGTGATGGTTTAGTCCAACTTCTATAAAACATACTAAAAAAATTTTTATCAAATGATTGCCTCATCTCAGCCATTAATTTGTGGCAGAATCAAAGTGTACCTTTTAAAAAGACAATGAGCCTCCATTAAGAGACTTCAAGTGGCAGAGAATTTATGATGTCCTTGGATGAAGTGCTACAGTGGTTCATTATTCTTATGGTTAAAATCTTAATTCTGAATTTTAGTGACTTGAGCCACCACCTGTTTTTTGCCATTAAAGAATTCTCTGTTTTCAACTGTAGTTGAGAAATACCTTAGTTTTCATAGAATCATAGAATCGTTCAGGCTGGAAGGGACCTTTAAAGGACATATAGTCCAACCCCCCATGCAATGAGCACAGACATCTTCAATTAGATCAGATTGCTCAGAGCCCCGTCAAACCCGACCTTGAATGTTTCCAGGGACAGGGCATCTACCACCTCTCTGGGCAACCTGTGCCAGTGTTTCACCACTCTCATTGCAAAAAACTTCTGGCTTATATCTAGTCTAAATCTACCCTATTGTAGGTTAAAACCATTACTCCTTGTTCTAATGCAACAGGCTCTGCTAAAATAGTCTGTCCACATCTTTCCTGTAGGCCCCCTTAAGTACTGAAAGGCCTCACTAAAGTCTCCCAGGAGTCTTCTCTTCTTCAGGCTGAACAATCCTGACTCTCTCAGCCTGTCTTCGTAGGAGAGGTGCTTCATCCCTCTAATCATTTTTGTGTTCCTCTTCTGGACCCGTTCCAACAGGTCCATGTCTTTCCTGTGCTGAGGGCTCCAGAGCTGGACACAGTACTCCAGGTGGGGTCTCAGGAGAGCAGAGTAGAGGGGCAGAATCACTTCCCTCAATCTGCTGGCACCACTTCTTTTGATGCAGACCAGGAGATGGCTCCCTTTCTGGCTTGTGAGCGCACATTGCTAGGTCATGTCCAGGTTTTCGTCTACCAGTACCCCCAGGTCCTTCTCCTCAGGACTACTCTCAATCCCTTCATCCCCCAGCCTGTATTGATACTGGGGCTTGCTCCAAGCCAGGTGCAGGACCCCACACTTGACCTTGTTGAACCTCATGAGGTTCACACAGGCCCACTTCTCAAGCCTGTCCAGGCCCTCTGGATGGCATCCCGTCCCTCAGGCGTGTCAACGACACCACTCACTTGGTGTGGTCTGCAAACTTGCTGAGGGTGCACTCGATCCCACTCTCTATGTCATTGATGAAGATATTGAACAGTACTGGTCCCAAAACAGACTCCTGAGGGACACCACTTGTCACCGATCTCCATCTGGATGTTGAGCTGTTGACCACTACCCTCTCAATGCGACCATCCAACCAATTCCTCATCCACGGAACAGTCCACCCATCAAACCTATATCTCTCCAATTTAGGGAGAAAGATGATGTGGGGAACCATGTCAAAGGCCTTATACAAGTCCAGATAGATGACACCTGTATCTGTAGCTCTTCCCTTGTCCACTCATATAGTCTACCTTTGTGGTACTTTTCATCAAGAAAATCCATATTGTCCATGCTGAGAACAATTATATGCAGATTTTCATTTTCATGGAGAGTGGGAGCTGGAAGAGATGGCTGTGCAAAATACATGCACCAGTAGGGAAAGGAAGAGAGGGCAGCCATTTTCTCTAGAGCACTATTGTTATTGAGTTTGTTATTATAGAAATATAGAAAAAGGGCCTGTTTCACACTAATACCTGCTGAGTAAATAGAATCTTGGCTTTAAGGATTCCTCCTAAAAGCCTTTTCACATGTAGAACAGAAGGGTATTCATCCTAAGCACCTAAAAAATATTGACAATAATAATAATCGTTCCCTGTGGTTTACACATTTGGCCTTGTTTGGCCGTAATTTTTGTATCAGCATAAACTGTTTTGGTTAGAGGCTTGCCTTTATTTTTATGTTTGAATTATTGCCTCAGCTGTGGATACACCCACACTTTATACTTACCCTGGTATAGATTATCTTCCTCTAGTAAAAGACTAAGCTACACCAGTAGAAACAGGTGTGGATTCACTCAGCATAGGTGACCGTGTTGCCCCCAGAAGCACCACCTGCAGTCTGTGCTTGCCTGGCTCACACTACATTAATGGCCATGCAACTGCACAGCTGCCTCCCCCACCCATCCTACCCAAATATTAGCAGCCTTTCGTGAGCCTAACAGCAAGGATACAAGTGAGAGACTTGATAAAACTTTTAACTAAACCAACAGAACAGCCATGTCTAACTAAGAGGGTTGCATAATCAGTCCACTGTTTACAAAGGATATTTTGGATACAAGCAGAAATTAGGTACCCCAGCATGAAACAATACAACAATTTCATATGATGATATTAGGTTCATTAGATGACTCCTAGTGAAACAGTATTCTTTTGCAGGTTCCTCTGCCCTGCTGCTCTCTCTGCCCTTGCTCAGAGATTTTACAGGTAGTTGTTTCCCCTGGCTTGTTCTCCTTGCCTCCACCATTCAGCTGGGGCTCTACACACAGATGCACCTGCCTTGGCCTGAGCATTTGCAAACACGTTTTTAGTGCCTTGGTTAGGTAGATTCGTACAGGACTGGGAGAAACAATGCAACTTATCACCTATGACCAAACTCTCCAAGAAACTCAGTCCTTCAGGCAGCATATGTTTTATATCTGACTTTGAAAAATCAGATGTGGGAAAAATATTCCCTATAATTTGGAGTCATACAGATATGGCCCTCAGAATTAAAGACTTACAGACTTTAACTTCAAATTCCAAGCACTGTTCATTTTGGGAACTGGTCAAAGTGCAGAGATTGCTGGTAGCTCACCTCCTAGGCTGATTCAAACTCCATTTTAAGATGAAGTCATAGGAAGACAAATGCAAATTCACAGAATTGAGATTAGAAAGCAATTAGGCCATTTTCTCCCATCTCCTACACAGAACTTCAGAAGGTTTCAGAGTATGACCTTGCTACTGTTCTGCAGTGTCCGGCGACTTAGGTTTGACTAATGCATATCAGCCAAGAAGAGGACTGTAACAGAAGATTACTTGCTCGGAAACAAAGGTAGCAAAAGGTTTTCTGATGCCACAGTGGCATGACTCCACTGAGATGAGGCAATAAGCACAAGCCACTTCTCCATTTGTAAGAGTAAGAGAGGGAAAATGCTCCAGGATGGATCAACAGGACCATTTTCTGTAGTGCAGCATTTTCAGGCAGCACCAGGAGCTGTGCACAGCCCACTACCAGCTATTGACTGCAACACCTACCATCTTTCTTTGACATCAGACAAAATCCAAATATGGACCCATCTCAGTTCTGCAGAGATAAGAACTAGTAGGTTAGCACTATGTGATGGCACACCTCAGACAACAGAAACGACATATCAAACCTACAGAAAATCTCATCTGGTAGCTGGGCTGAATAAAACATAAAGCCTAGGCTCTGCCACAAGGTAATCTCTACTCTGTGCTGCTTCAGGATTTCTGCAAGTCTTAAAGAGCTATTTAATTGAAATAAAAATAACTTTTCATAAATAAATAGTTTACTGACCAGACTTGCCAAGGCTACATCTCCCCAAACCTCAAGGGAAGAATTGGCTGTACTGAATCAGCTAAACTGAGAAAGGTCCCTCTCTTCATGCCTTCAACACCTACAAATCTTCCAGGGCCTGCTGGGCTGCCCACAAACTGACAGCGTTTCTGCAATTAAAATAAACTGGCCTAGAGTCAATTTTACAAAAGGAAAGTGCAGGGTTTCTTTCCAGCTTATAGGGGAGAAGGCTGGTGGAGCGGTTTGGGGAAAGATAGAGCAGTAAGTACAGAGTAGAAGCAGTGTAGCAGAGGACAGATAAGATGTAGTTGCAAAAAAGCGTCCTGTGTTGCCCTCAATGCCTAGAATTAGTTGAGCTTTGGCCATGTGAGAAAAAAACAAGTTTTCCACCTAACAAGAAAAAGATTTTTTTTAGCCTTTTTTTTGGGGCGTTAAACACCTTGTTAATTTTTCAGCGATTAACAGCCGTTTAGCACATGGAGAGTGCGGTGGGCAACTTATGTAGAAGAATAAATTAAGGCTAAGAATGCACGCTAAGATGAAAATCAAAGCTGTCTGTTTTATTGGAAAGGCATCTGCAAATGAGAAGGGAGGAAATTGGTATCTCATTAAAAATGAGAAAGAGAGCGACAGCAAGAGAGAGAGAGAGAGGAAACTGAAATCTCGTTAAAATAACTGGAGAGTCTGTCCTAATTATATGTTTCCAATTGCTAACAAGAGGATATTTGTTAGAGGTTCAGAGTGCTTTTCCTCCAACCAAAACAAACAATATTAATGGCATTATTCTGTCTCCTTGGTGCAGTAGCAGTGACAGAATCTTTTTCAAAATAAACACTTTGGGGCTGGAGATCAGCAAAGTTAACGCAAGCAAAAAAGGTCAATTGCTTTTTCTCTTAATGACTAGTTGGAGTGTTGTGGCCTGACCTCTACCCCACCGCATGTAAAGTGGCAGGTGGGGCTTAAAAAGAGGCAGCTCAGCTTAGTAATGAACTAGTCCACAGGGCAGCAGAGGCACCCTTGCCCTGAACTACAAAGCTAACAGCTCCCTTCAGCCTCACCAGCTGCCTGCGTGCTGTGCTGGAAAACAGACAGACTCGTCACTCACCTCTGAACTCAAAGATAAGCCATCGGATCTAGCAAACAGAGAAGTGGACTGAATGCCAGAAAATTGTGACATTTACTCCCAGTTCTTCCACTGGCTGACTCAATGACTCTGCAAATGTAGCCTTGCCTCAGTTTGCTTCTGTATACAGTGAAGATAAAAATACTTTCCCCTATTATTTCAAGATCCCAGTAGCAATGAGCAGAAATACAAAGTTTTACCACGTTGCAGAAGGAAGCCTAGAACCTACTTTGACTACTGAACAAACTGCAGCTCAGCTTGGCCACAATACTCGGAATTTGTCCCTCAAATACCCACAGTCAGGTTTGGGAAACCCATTGCAAGGCATAACAGGGCTCACAGCTGCAAGGGCCTGAGCCCACAGCCTTCAGCCTTAACCCTGCCTCCAATGTGACAGTGACAGTGACACAAGCTCCAGCCAGCAACTGACTTTAACTGGGACTAAGTCTAGTCCTAGCTAAATGCTTACTTAGCAAAAACCAGCAGCCTGCTCCAAGCAAAAGTAAGAGAGGCACATTTTACACAGCCTGGAACAAGGAGGTTAAAACACACTAGAAATGGTGAGCTGGTTGTCATAGAATCATAGAATCATTTAGGTTGGAAAAGACCTTTAAGATCATCGAGTCCAACCATCATGACATGCCTTTGCCCAGGGCCCCTCTAACAGAACCTCAAATCTAACCCAAACCACAGTGTCCCCACAGCACAAGTTCCCTTTCCTCCTTTCCAACCCAAGAATTATCCAACAGGTCATACAGGACGTGTTTCAGACATAAGGATGGTAGAAGGTGCCACCTGAAATAGCACAAAATTCTCAATCTAGAAATGATTCACCTAGCATGTTATTATCCGCCTCCAGCTGAGAAACATCCATACTCTCTGGCGTACTATGCTATCCAAAGCTTTTCTCCAGGCTATCCAACCTGGTTGGCCAAGTGGCAAATCCAGACAAGGCATCATCCTATAAAGCTGCAAAGTTTGGCTATGAGATACAGGAGGTTGCTGGTTGGCAGCAGCGGTTTACTGGTCTCCAGACAGTATCTTTGCCTGTATATGTGAATCTAATGAAAGCTGGATACAGCTACCCCTTCATTGCCATGTCTTCCCTACTTCAGCACCCTACAAAAACACACTTAGTGGTAGTAGGTGGTGAAGTGAGCTGCAGAGAAAGTCTGCCCGTGAGAGTAATCCCAGGCAGAGGTAAAGATGAAGGATGCTAACGGGATGGAAGGGAATGATTGCTGTGAGAAAACCACAGGGAATTCTCAGCAGGAGGCAAGGGAACGTTGCCACCCCTGCTCAGTATTTGATTTTCCTCACGCAAAGAGCTTGTGGTCCTTCACACGGGATGGACAAGCTGCTTGTGTCCCAGAGGTGTCTTCAGATCCTCACAGCCCAGCTATCCTGAAGGAGCTAAGAGCCAAACCCTCTGAGAGGACAAAAGGTGGAGTGATTGTGAGCACTTCCAGGTGTACCTCAGTTTTTGTCCAAAATACCCCAGGTGTCAAGTGTGCTGCTCTGACGCCAGCCTTGGTTTTCATGTGCACAGACAGCATCACCACAGCACCACAATGTTTACTCATTCTCTGTCCCATAAGCCAACCAGCAGCAAAGCCAAGTTGTGAATAGATGGACCAGTGGCTTGGTCCTGATGTTCTGTGCTTGGAAAAAGTTGCCAGGCTTCACACACTGGCTATGCTCGGTACCACAAATTGTCATGATCCTTGTGTTGATTCAGCTTGTTCTAGAGGGTACTGTAACATGTGTCTGCTCCCAAAAGTATACTCCACCTCTCCTCTATAGGAGCTCAGGGCCAAAGTAAAAAGGGCATATGGTTCTGTGTGGTTGGGAGACAGCTGCATGATTCAGGGCAGCAGGTCATAAGCAACATTCCTTAAATCATAGGCAGGTACTTTGAGTCCATGATGACTGATGTCTCCTTGGGAGAACAGAGTGCTGGCCTGGCTGTGTCTGTCCCAGGTTGCATAAGAACGGATGTAATGAACTGAGCTGTTGTAACTGGTGCCAGTGGCCATGGGTCTCCAAAGTAATCAAAAATAAATGATATATTCTTATGACTAACACGATCACAAAGCATCATGGGGGCAGTATGTGGGGATGCAAATGCCGTCCACCACCCCTTCTACCATGCTGCTGTGAAATCTTTTCTGGGTGAACAGTCCCATTCAGTAGGCCCTGGCTTGGAGCAGTATGGCTGAAGGCCAACTTGCACCCCTTGGCCAGAAAACACAGTTTTTTCTTTTGCATGGAACAAAAAAACAACACCAGAAAACCCCAAAACAACAAAAAAGAACAATGTAAATGTAGACAAAATCTCCCAAGATAAGTCTAGGTGGCACATTGCATGAAAATCATAGGCATTAGAAACAGCATAGAACACTTCACCAAAATCATTATTGTGCTGTCAAGAAGCAGGAAATACTAGCTTGGTACTATCCTATATACTGACTTAGCTATGCTACTTTTGGAGCTAGTTTTCATAGACTCATGGAAGGGACCTTAAAGATCACGTGGTCCAACCCCCTGCCACGGGCAGGGACACCTCCCACTAGACCAGGTTGCTCAAAGCCCCATCCAGCCTGGTCTTGAACACTTCCAGGGATGGGGCATCCACAGTTTCTCTGGGCAACATGTTGCAGTGTCTCACCACCCTCACAGTAAAGAATTTCTTCCTAATAGCTAATCTAAATCTATCCGCTTTCAGTTTAAAACCATTACCCCTTGTCCTATCACTATACTCCCTCAAAAAGAGTCCCTCCCCATCTTTTCTGTAGGCCCCTTTAAGTACTGGAAGGCTGCGATAAGGTCTCCCCAGAGCCTTCTCTTCTTCAGGCTGAAAAACCCTGACTCTCAGCCTGTCTTCATAGGAGAGGTGCTCCAGCCCTCTGATCATCTTTGTGGCCCTCCTCTGGACTTTCTGCAACAGGTCCATGATCTTCTTATGCTGGGGGCCCCAGGGCTGGACGCAGTACTCCAGGTGGGATCTCACAAGAGCAGAGTGAAGGGGCAGAATCGCTTCCCTCAACCTGCAGGTACACAAGCAAAGCAAAACAAGGAATTCATTCACCACTTCCCATCAACAGGCAGGTGTTCAGCTATCTCCATGAAAGCAGGGCTCCATCACTCAAAACGGTTACTTGGGAAGACAAACACCATAACTCCGAACATCCCCTCTTCCTTCTTCTTCCCCCAGTTTTATATGCTGAGCATGACGTCATATGGCATAGAATATCCCTTCGGTTAGTTGTGGTCATCTGACCTGGCTGTGTTTCCTCCCAACTTTTCTTGTATTCCCAGCCTACTTGCTGGCGGGGCAGGGTGAGGAGCAGAAAAGGCCTTGAGAGCTTAGCAACAACCAAAACCACTAGTGTGCTATCAACATCACTCTCATCCCAAATACAAAATACAGCACCATACCAGCTGCTAGTAAGCGAGCCAACTCTATCCCAGCCGAAACCATGACATGTCAGATTTTACTAGGAGGAGCCAACAGCAAGTGAAATTCAGTTTATGATCGCTTCATTATAAAACAAAATTCACAAGTACCTTCCCCACTGTTTATTGTTTTTACGGACTATGGCCAAGCTGCCATTAAGCTGTATGTAAGTCTAACAGGGAAGGCTGGCTCTAATTTATGTTGCTATGAATCATCCAGTAGACTTCTGCTATTGTATAAATACTTATAATGACAAGAACAGAAAAAGCCTTGAGTTACTTTACTATGTTCAGAGAATCTCTATGCAGCTGTTGTGGAAACCATGGGGAGGCCAAGGAAGGCACTGGTCAAAGTGGATGAGACTGCCCATGCAAATGCACCATGGGCCTGAATCAGACAACCTCCTTTCCAAGTTCCTTTCTTCCTTTCTCCACTTTTTTTTTTCTTTTTTACAGGCGATTTCTCTGATAATCCTGCATGCTGGTATTTGCAGCAGCACACAAGTGTGTCTAAAACCTTGACGACAGTAATTAATGTATTCCATCAGCACCCATGTCTCACAGCCAGCTGTTTTGTTGTGAAATCTGCCAAGCCCTAGAGGCAGAAAACCGTGCCCCCTCCTTTCACTCCATACAATGTCTGGTGTAACTTTCACTTAACGATTAGTGGCTTTATTCAATCCATCAGCATAGGGCAGGGGTTACACTACTCTCAGGGGCATCCAGCAAAACCTGATCTGATAGAAAGCACTCTGCTGAAGGAGAAGTGCCTATCGGAAGAGTAGCTGCAGGTGGAGAAATGAGAGAGGAAAGAGGGGAGGCCTTTTAGGGAGAGAAATACCACTTCTGTTCTGCTTAGTTATCAGAGCATACAATAGGATGCCTGGGGAAGAAAGATCTTGGCTGTCAGAGTAAGCAGATAAGATAGGAGCTATGCTTGATTATTGCAGTGGCCACCAGACTCTGCGTCTGGGCTTTCTGTCTTATTCTATTGCAAGCAGAGTTTGAGAAACTTGTTTTGTACTGTCAAGCCCCTATAACTTCCTTGTACGGAAAGCTCCATTGTTAATTGCACTTAAAATAGGAATGGAGCATTTTTATATATCATATTTATTTGCCAACCTGCAAATAGAAAAGGAACTTCTGATCATCTATAAAGAAAATCACTTGTTTATCCAAGATCTAGAGGAGTTAGAATGGAAAACCAGCTAAAAAAAAATAATCCTCTTTAAAAAAACCTTTGCATTGACTAATGAGTTTATGAGTCATTAAGATTACTGTTTTCCTTCTCTGATTCACAGCAAGAATGTGCATACAAACTAATTTTCCATTAATATTGTCTCAGTGAAAGCAAAGAAAACACAGACAAAGAGATGGGACTTGAACTTTGCCCTCAAAACAGGTAGGTTTATAACCTTTCTCAAATCAGTAGTACCAAGGCAGTAGTATCAAAGCATCCTCCGCCAGGAGCATTAAATTTTAAACATGGCAGACATGAATGCTGCATAAGTTCCTGTTTTCTCTGGACCGTTCCCCAGCCAAACCTACGTGGAGGCTCTCAATCAGTCTTTCTTGGCTGCCTTAGAAGTCCTTCAAATCCACCACCTATTCCCTTCCCCAGCAGTGCTGCAGACTGCAGTCGTCATTCCTGGTTCCTGCCCTCCGAGTCCCTTGTTTGCAGCAGCCCTCTCTAGCTTAACTCTAATTTAACTTGCACCTTTTGCCTTCTCTTTGCATGGTAAGTCTATGTGCTTTATTTCCACCTTCACAACTCTGCCCCTAATTCTCTCTCATCCATGAATCAGCAAGGCTTCTCTGTTACCAACACTGATTTACTGGGTGGATGAAGGATCTGTGCATCCTTCCATCAGAGCTGCCTCTTGCTGCATATACACCTGCATCATCTGGAACAGTTGTTGCTGCTCAGCCTCCCAGCCCAGAGGTCAGCACTACTCTGACAAATGCTGCTGATGGCAAATGCCTTCTACCCTTGTGAAGCTAGATGTTTTCCTGTGCTGTTGTTTTCCTCTCAGAAATATCCTGGACTCTTCACATTTAGGAGCTTTGCTTCTTATGTCCCAGGTTTTTTTTTATTTCCAGGACTCTCTCCCTTTTAGCCAGACTTTGGGTCTTCTTATTCTCTTTTATCTAACATGTAGCAAAGTTAAATTACTTTCATAAAGCCACGGCAGAAAAAAGCAATAACTTTCTAATTTCTAGCAGAAAACTGAGCTTAACACTTCACTGCAAAACGACCAGTGATGCTACCGTGTGTGTGTGTGCGTGTAATGTTTTTCATAGACTTTCATAGACTTTCCAAAGTTTGCCAGACCTGAGCCCCAAGTCTGGGACCACTCTGACCAAAGAGTGTGCAACCTCATTTGATCCACCACTCTTTTGCAGAAAAAGGAGAAATCGGCCCTTACCGATCATTACTGTAGGTGACAAATACCTTCAGTAGATAGGTGTGGTATTTAAATGAAGGTAAAGACTCCCTCCTGTGGAGCTTGTGAACTCTGCAAAACCCTAATGGGTTATGAAACTGCTCTGCAGGGGAAGTTGTTAATACTAAACAGTGTTCAGGACAGGCATTAGCTTTGGGAACAAATTCCAAAAATATTTAGGCAGTCAGTCTGAGTCAGTGGCGCCTAAGCCTAAATGTGTTAGCCTGAAAAAACAGATTTAGCTGCTGCCTACCTCAGTGGGCACTACAGCAAGGTGGCTGTGCATCACTAAACCATTTTCAGAATAAATCATGATGGCTGCGATGCTGTCTGCGACCATATGCCTGATCTCACGCTCTTTGCACTTTTGATGTCATGGGAGGTGCGGGGCTGGGGGGGGTTGGGGGCATTTGTGGGCTTGTGGGGGAACTTCTGCCCCATGTTCATGCTTCTGATGACTGCTTGGGCCTTCACGAAGACCTTCTTCCAGTCAACAGGGATAAAGAGCAAAGAGGGCACCGGTGAAAGACTGTGTGAACAAAAACTGGGGGTCTGGAAGCTGAAGTCTGAGCTCCAGAGACAGCTCAGGTTTTAACAAAGCTTCCCAGTTATCTCCAGGTGTGTGCAGACCCTGCTCCGGCACAGCCAGCCCAGCTCAGTGCCCACCTCGCACCGAAGCCCTCCTCCGGCTCCAGAAACCAAGCGCTGCTCCATACCTCTCCCCTGGCGCTGGTGCTGACAGCCATCCCCCCAGGTGGGCTCCACCCCTGCCCCATGGCGGAGGCCACCGAGTGGGGGCCAGTGAGCCCAGCCAGCACATGGAGAGCCACTATGGCTGCTCTCCCTCTGCCTCATCAAAGATTGCAGAGGGCTCCAGGGCTGGAGGAGCCGCTACTGCCTGACCATCACCACCCGGCAGGCCTTGGCAGCCCGTGTGGTGGCCCCAGACCTGGGCCTTCCCTCTGCCCACTGGGGCTGCTGCTGCTCCTCCTGCCTCAGCCACACCTGCTGCCATGTTGCCCTGGCAGCCTGAGGGCAGCTGGAGGAGAGGAGGATGCCACCTCCTTGCTGCCCCTGTTACCAAAGACAGGCCTCTGCTTTGTTTCTAAAACGATTGTTTCTTACTAACCTTCTTATTGTGTGAGAAAATAGCTAATTACTGATCTTCTTACTGTGTACAAAAAAAATAGATAGTCACTAAGCTGATGTTACAGATGGTAATAATGAGGAGACAACCAGAAGTAGTTAATCACTTCAAGGTTCTTCTATACGTCAAGTATGTACTCCTGTACCAATTAGGATAGAGTTATGGCTGCTTCAAAGAACATCCTTATTATCTTCATGAAGTTGGCAAACTTACAGCAAACTTTTACTGTCCCGAGGTGACTCAATACCTTAAAAGGATAATGTGAGGAAGGGTCTCCTTACCCAAATGACCACCGAGACGCTCACGCTTGTGCAGAAGTGTTCTGACGATGCAGCAAAATTTGATACGCATGTGTAAAAAGACTATTCGGTCATCCTAATGAATATGTAAGCCTAGCTGGAGTTATGTTTTAGGTAGGCGGAATTATGAGAATATTTTGCGTATAAATAATGGGTGAATATCCCCAGTAAGGTGTGCTAGATTTGTGGGCTTTTCCCCCTAGTACCTGACGTCGAATAAAGCAATATCTCCTCTCTAAACTACTTTTGGTTTCGAGGGCTTTTATTTCAGGTAACACCCCTGCTCAGCCTCCTTCCCTCATCCAGGGAAGGCCACAGCCTTCAGCTCCCTGGAGCGCAAGCGACCCTCCTCAGGCCGCCTGTCCCACCTTCACTGCCTTCCCTCTGCCACTGCAAAGGGACTGCCGCCTCCATGGCATGAAGTCCTGAGGGGCACAGGGCAGCCTGGAGGGGCTCCGGGTGAATCAGCTCGCGTACCTGCTGGGCAAAGGACAAGGCTGCCAGCGAGCAGAGGCACAAACACATCACCCATTGCTCAGCAGACCCTGCCATCGGTTTCTCCCCTGTCACAGCCTCGATTAGTATTTGAGAAGAAACACGGGATGGCTACAAAGAGCCATCCAGGATGGCGGCTGAGCGGAGAAACCCTTGAGATTGCCAGGGCTCAAAGAAAGGCAGGACGTGATGGTGGGAAGCCCCCAGGGGTGCTCGGTACAGCTGGGGGGATGCATTTGAAGGGAGTTCAAGACCGGTAGCAAGTGCATGTTGGCAGCCCAAAGGAACCAGCTTCTTTAACTCCTTCCTGATCCCAGACTGGCCATTTAGGCTTCCCAGAGGCAAAGGAGGCCTTTGTGCATTTTATTTCTCCCAGAAGATTTGCAGTCAGCTCTACCATACACCTGCCACCCTGCCAAAAATAATGTAAACATGGTCCTTCTGTTTAGTCTGTAGCCAAGAAAATCTCTGTATATTTTGAACGACTCTGGCCCTGATGTTCAGGGTTTTTTGAACACACCTTT
>VYZM01016708.1:807970-840469 GCA_013398915.1 Dromas ardeola
CGCTTCTGCTGCATTTAATGGCTTGTAGATGGTGTGTTCTCCTTTATTTATGCACAGTCTCCCTTCTACAGGTCCAGGGTCAAACTCTGAAGCATGGCTCGAAGGACTGCAATACTACATTTAGCGGCATCCGAGTTCGAAAGCAAAATGTGCTGGATACTCTAACAGCCCTGCAGCAATGTTGGTGCTCCATGTAGAAGACCTGAGTAGCTCTGTGAAAAGCAAGGAATGCTTTTACTGCTTTCTTCAGCTGCCTTCTTTAGATAGACAGTTATGTGCTGCTGGGGAAGGAAAATACACCCAGTAGGCAGAAGGCTGTTTTAAAACTTGGTAACTGCTTTTGCGGCAGAGAATTATTTTAGTATTATTTAGGATTAATTTCACATTTCAAAATTCCCCTATTTTATTTCATTTATTTTTTTTTAGTATTCCTTGAGCAAAAAGCATCTAAACACAACATATAACGGGAAACTTTTTTCCCTTGCATAACTAAGGAACATACAATGGGATTGTGGTCAAGCTTTCTAAAAAATTTTGCCTCTGGAGCTGAGACCGTGCACTGAAATGGGAGATTATAATGAAAGTTCAAACATAACCTTAATGATAGGTTTTGCTGTTTTGAAAGCTATAATACAGGGTAGCTACTTGTACCAGCCCAGCATGCGGGGGACTTCTTTTGTCTCTGACACTTACAAAAGCTTCCTTTGAGCTAGGAAAATATCTTTGGGTTACTTAATTGAATCACCAAAAGAAAAGAAAAAAAGGTATTACAAGAAAAAAAGGCTTATCGACTCTGTCTAGTTCAACAAGCTCCCAAAATAGCAAGAGAACTCTGCCAAACCTCTAATGCCACAAGGTTCACTCATTCCCTGACCTGATCTTGTGTTTTTCATTCCACACTGGGATAGAAAATTTCACTAGGCCCTTCTGGAGCTGCACGTCTTGTCAGGTATTGTCTACTATTTCTGTACTGGGAACACCTACGGTCATAGACTAGTAAGAGCAACGAAGAAGACCCAGAGGAGGGAAAGACAGAGAAAAGGATGGTTATGTGGAAAAGCCAGAAGATAGGAGAAGCTGAAGTGATACACAAATTGATAAGGAAAATACAGGAGATGGAGAAGAGGGGAGGAAGGTGATGAGAGGAATAGGGGTGGCCCTCAGAAAGGAAAGGAGATTATGGAGAGATATTTTACTTTCCCATCCACCTGTTAGAAGCAGAGAAAGCCATAGAACTGCACTCCTCATTTCATTGTGTACTCGGTGGAATTCTCCCATCTGGTTTGACATACCAGCTGAATCTACAATCCACCCTGTAGGCTCTACAAATATGTCAATCAAAATGACCTGCTGTGAAAGCTGTGAGAAGGCACTCTTTTGTGTTATCCTCACATGCATGTTAGACCCACACAGAATCCCTGCTGTATCTTATTTTCAATCACAGGACGTTGGAAAGCTCCTGCAGATGTTATTTTTGCCATGCAAGTAAAGGAATATTGTGATGTGACTAAACCATGAAAGATGAGGAAAAGCCATGAAATGGGGTCTAGTGTGTGAGCTAGCAGAAGGGGATCAGTCACACATGGGAGGCTCTGACACAGGACAAGCTCAGCACTCTTTTACATGACTCATTCGGGAACCATGGAGACAACCAGCTTTGCAAATATTGCTAGAGAGCTGATGATGAAATTGCTACAGTCAACCCAGATGTTCCTATAAAGAAGCCCTTCAAGAAACTCCTGAAGCATCAGTGATGGCCAAAGAAAACTTCCCCATTATACCACATAGCAATTTAAACAAGTTTTACTATCCAGCTGCAGGAGCTTTCTCGGGGTTCTGGTCTTTCTTTCTCTTCCAAGATGTTCTTGGACCCACAAAGTCAGTTTGGTGATTCAATAACAGGTCTAAATCCCTCACCTCACAGGAAGTTTGAGGAATAGCTTCACTGTATTGCAATGTTAAGTTTAGATTTATTTAAATTCTGAGGAAGCTGCCAGACATATGCAGCCTGCTTGGTCCATCATTGCCAAGCTGTGCTTTATCTGGATACTCACAGTTATATGGGCCAGAGGCCAGTCCTAGAGCTATCTCTTACTTGTGTAAGTAGTATTCACAATAGGTAAATGAAAATTGTTCAGGTTTGCACATCTCTATTCAAATGACATATACTTGGACTCCCTGTTGGTACTGCAGATTACATGAAACTGTAAGCTATACGAAAGTAATTTGAGGAATTTGCCCTGTAAAATGTCAGATTTTTTTCCTCACCTTATGACCAAGCTTCCAAAGGAGCGAGAGAGATTTTCTCCCTGAATGTTTTCTTAAGATCATCTTCTGCCACATGATTCCTTCAAATTTCTGTTCCCATCAGATATAGTGGTAGAGAGTCCTATCTTTTTTTTATTATTTTTATTATTATTATTATTTAAGCAAATAATGCTATTAATTCTAACGCCATGCTGTAAATTGACGTCAAGTGAGAAAATCTGGCATTTCTGTGAAGCGGACCGAGTCAGTATTTTCATATTTCTGATACACAGTGGCACAAGTGAAATCAGAATTATTTTGTGAGCATGCTGAGGGGGAGGATTGTAGTAGGACATCCATAATCTCGGTGAGCAGTGGCAGGGTGGAGACTAGCAGGAAAATATTTAACAAATACCTAATAAAGAGGCATTTGACCCTCTTTCATAAACAGGTAAAGTCAGTAGCGTAGTTTTCTTGGAAATCCTTCATACTATCTCAGAGAAAAACATAAATGCCCAGTAGCCTTATTAGTTCGGAATCTCCTTGTGCTGAACATCAGTTGCTGATGCCCTTTCATTAGTATCGTACTCCTGGTATGTGATCTTCTACAAAAACAAGGTGGCATATAGTGCTGTTTATGGCTCTTCTGTGAAGAAAGGCACATTATTTCAGAATAATCAGAACCTTACCAGAGGATGCCTTAGGAAATGTTGCTACTATTTCCTTCTGACAGGTAGTCATGACTTAAATAAATGTGTCTGGGTGGAAAACTGATACAGCAGTGAACACTTGCGTATGATCCCTGATAGAGTCTTTGGATGCTTCACTGATTAATTCATTTCAGCTTTAACCAAGTTGCTTTACTGGCCCTGCTGAAGTTAGTTGAGTTTTCAACTGGCCTGCAATTGGATCTTAATCATCCACCTCAAAGGTATGGGGAGACAATTTGAGCCAACCTGATGACTCACTGTCATGCTAAGCAGGTCACACTTGTCCGAAAGGGTTGCGTAAGGGTGGGGGGAGGGTGTTCACCAGGATGAAGCTAAACTGATCTGTGCTGATCTCCATCAAGCCTCTGTCCAGCAGTAAATCAGACCCTGTGACACAAGGAATCAAAATAGAAATCTGATGTGCAAGTGTCTTTGTGCGCCGAAGACTGTTCCTTTCTTTAGACAGCAGACTGGTAAAATGATGCCTCACGTAAACTGAGGTCGAAACACTTTTAGTAAGGCCTACTGTATCCAGCAGATTTTCTGTTCATAGCGAGAACATTGGAGGTACCACGGGGGTTGGTTTTGCTGTCAAGTTATGATACAGGGAATGCCAGCTCTCTCACGCATGTTCTGAGAAAACCAAGAGCCTATTTTTGATAAGAAATACAGAAGAAATGAGAAAAGTTGACTTGGGTTCAGTTTCTGCTTTCTGTACATTGGGTTCTTGAGCATTGGATAAACAGGTTTCCAAAGTCTGAATAAATAAGCAGCCTCTTGACGTCTCCTCCTAGAGGATGCTTCCCTACAGTATCTTCTCCAGGAGCCTTCCTTGCTACCCTGTTTCACAAAATTCCCCTCTTCATTCCCTATCAGATAACCAAGGCGAAGTTTTAAATAGGGGAAGCGTGGGGCCAGCTACATAGCCTCATATGGGAGAACTGCTCTCCCTTTCCTCTTTTCCTGTCATATGATCAGATGCACAGCCACCACATGCCAAAAATGCCAGCATTCCACATCATGTGAGGGGCACACATGAGGTCACATAATGGGGAATAACATTCAGCCATGTGACCAACTCACTCCTTATCACTTGATGGGAGGAAAGGCTGTGGGGATTTTAGAAAAGATGATAGCAAAGAAGAAACTAACAGAAAAATTAATCCAGCCTGCAACACACTCCTCTACAGCCACCTCCAAAAACACTTTCAAGTGACACTTCCTCATACTGATGGGCAGCTGGAAGAACGTCCTAACAGAGAATGCCTTGGCCATGTCTTTGTCATCATGTGGCTGAACTTCAGCAATGTCATAAACTTTGGAAAGAGGCCTTTAGCCCATAAGAAATTCCAGCTACGTTCAGAGGGGAGCAGGCTATCATTTCATCTATACAGATTTGTGAGACTTGATTTCTGATTCCCCTGTGCTCTGGGTGTGTACTGTAAAAGTGTGCAAAATCAGAATCAGGATATAGGAAATTAGGATCGATATCTTCTTTACCATCTGCTGCTCCACATACCTGTCATGCTTTATATATAGTCTTCTCTAACATAAAGACATAACTAGTATGTTCTTCTAACTTTTTAAAATAAATAAAAATTACAATAAACGTGTTTCTCCCTAAGAAGCAACCTTTTCCCTTCCAGCAGCAGCTTCTTCCACTCCTCTCTCCACTGTTCTGGAATACTTCCTTTACCCATGCATTCTCTGACCCACCTCTAGTACTGTCTGTGGCATGCGTCCTTGGATTCCCACCTCTTCTGTGCAAGAAAAGATGACCTCTTCCTTTACATTTTTTGGGGCAGTTATAGGTCCTGTCTGAACAAGGTGCAAGGAGATGCATAAGCAGTAAATGGTATGGCTGATGCTAATAAGGTGGAATGCACATCAGTGAATCCACTCCTGAAACACCTCATGTGGCCTCAGATCATGTGATGACCTCAAACTTAACGTAACTAGAGCATAGATAGGAAAGTTTATATATTTGACAATTCATTCAGAATGAATCTTACATAGCAGGATATGAGGACAAAGAGAGAAGCCTAAGCACATATAACTTCCAGGTAACAAGTCTTTGCATCAGATAAGACCCTTCCCCTCCCTACAGCCTCTTGTCTCCATCATCATTTTACCTGGAAGGGGACTATTTTGAGTTCTTTGTATGACGTTTAGCATAGCTCGATCTTCGTCCCATCACAGAGGCCTCTGAGGTAGTAAGTACAATGACAATAGAGATATATATTGAATGAAATAAATTGTGCCAGTCCCATTGTTTCGCATGTCCCAGGACAATCAATGGGAGAAGTTTGGGAGCTGCTACTTTAGCAAATGGCGATGCAAGGATGATCATTCCTTTGGGGCCTTGTTATCTGTAACTTTTGCCACCTCAGTTCCGTACATTTTTGAACTGCATTTCCCTATCAGACCATTCCTTCTTTGAACTTCCAAATGTCTGTCCTTTCAATCAAGTTCCCTGTATTACCTTCCTCTTCATGTCAGACCATTTCCCTTCTGACCAAAAATCGATCCTCATGGGTTCAGGTTGGCAGCTGCAATCCAGCCACTGAGCTGCACTCAGAGCTGTGAGAGAGGGGCATCAGACGAGCAACTCCCCAGACAACAGGTACTTTCGTGGGGAGAATTCAGTGTAACATGGGTTGATGTTTAACCGAACAAACCACGTCAGTTGACAGTTCAACAAACCAATCTCATCAATTTGAGGGCATGCATCAAGGGTTTTGCTTAGTCAAGATATTAAAAAAATAAATAAGTATTCACTATTTCTGATGCACCTTTTTGGTTTTTTTTTTTACAGGAGAAGTTTTGGTGGTTAAATTTTTGTGGTTTTTTTGAACAAAAATGAATGTTGAAATACTAGGATCTCCCAGAATGTCATACAACGTAGATAACTGATGTGTCATACAGAGTTCAATTGCAGTTCCTTCTGACGGGAACTCATTGCTAGCACCCAATTCAAGAGCTCCACTGAATTTTTCTGAAGTGGAAGAACAGTCATTATGTCTGTTCCTACTACTCATCACAACCTGGCATGATGCGTTTGGGCCAAACTGAAAAGACAGTCTGTGAACTGCAGCATCTGGGAATAGAGATGTTTCCTGTCCTTCCACTTCTGCTTAAAAGGGTTGTGTCTCCAGAAAAGGACGAAGGCAGAAATGCCAGAGAAAAGTAGTATCTTTGGCCATCTCAGCAGACATTCAGTGTACTTCATCAAATGAAGCCCTTGTGCTTGCCGTACTGCTGGACTTGCATTCCAGGGGAGATATCTGATCGCCTCAGTTGAAGGCTATTGCCAAGATATTTCTGTGGTTGGCCTTTGACTTTGCAACACGCATGACTTAGCCCTCTGCTCACCTGGCCGTGTGTGCCTTTTTGTTCCCTGACATCTGGAGGAACTCTGTGATATGACTTTGTGCAATATAAGTGCGATTGAACACTAATAAAAGAGGAATTTGGGTTTGGGTTTGTGTGG
Organism: Dromas ardeola; assembly: GCA_013398915.1. Lineage (NCBI taxonomy): Eukaryota > Metazoa > Chordata > Aves > Charadriiformes > Dromadidae > Dromas > Dromas ardeola. The sequence continues at coordinate 814,418 of VYZM01016708.1, forward strand.
ACATTCCAGTAATTAGCTTTTAATTTCTGCACAAATGTTTGGACTGAGCTGAGGTAGGGTGCTTCCGATATAAAAATAAAATATACCTGAAAAATTCCAATTAATTCACTGACAGTAAGCATGGCCTCTTGATATCTGTAAGCTAAAGCTAACACTGAAGTGTTAATGATAATTATTATTATCTGCATATAAAATTAACTGAACAGTCAGAGTTTATATCAGTGCTGAATCACTTTTCTGTGTGGCACCTTGTCAAACACATTTTTTTTTCCCTAGCTGATCATTCTCAACAAATTTTACTGTGATTTTTTACAAAGAAAGTAGAAAAATCTTGATTTGAAGAATACTCACATCTCAGCTGATCAATCAAAACTACCAAAACCAAAAATGAGATTATATGTCCCAAGAAGCTGCATATTTTATCATTTGATTCCATTATATTTTTAAAGAATGTTCTTTTAAAAAGTATTCACAAAATAACTTTTGGGGAAAAAACCTGAAGTGGGCTACTTCAAACTCGTAAGCCATTTGCCATTAACATTTTCCAATTTGAGATCAGACTTATGAGAGCTAATGTAGAGCGTACTGAGATATCTTAAAGGACAGTATGACAGAACAGCAAAGTAATATTTCTTTCCCACTGGGACACTTAACCACAAACCGATTGAGTCCAAAGTATTCTCAAGGAGCTGATCTTAGAACTGGGAATGAAACTTCAGGCTTCTGGCTTGAAATCTGCCATTTGAACACTATTAAAATAATGAACACAAATAATGGAGCAATAAATAGTACTGTTCATGCGCCAGGCATCCCCAGATGATACTTGCACTTAGCAAAAAAGGGAGACATTTAATTATATGAAGATTTTCTGCATTACGAATTTCAGCCCTTGATAGCATCAGCGTCTGAGAACAGCAGCTGTGCAAGCAGCAGCAAAATTCATTCTCTGCCTCGAGTCTGATCAGAGTGAATTCTACAAAAATTGTCTTTTGTGAACTGTGTAAGGGGCTGAGATTCCCAAAGAAACAATTATGTGTCCAGCACTTGACAGCCTGTGTTCCAGAGTGTGTCTCTTGAGTAGAAAGCAAGGTACGTGCAGGCACCGAGATACAGAGATCCCTATTGTGGGTGCTTCCCACCAAGCTGGGAAGCTAACCAGCCTTGCCCAGGTGTCTCTGTTTCACATGGAAATGCCACCAGCACCTGAATAGAGCAAGTGCCTGAAAAAAAGGGCATCACTATTCTGAAGAACCCCATGAATAAGAGAGGCCAGCACATGACTGTAGACCTTACTTAATAGCATGAGTATTTAAACCTCTGTTTTTTCTACAGTAAAACTGTTATTATCTGAACCCTCCATCTCGGTTCCAAATCTCTGGATTTTATCAAATTCACCTATTTTTGAGAAATTACAGAATAACAAAATCCATTTAGAAGGAGACAAGGAATAAAATCCTTCAGGAAAGTAACAGTTCCCTTTAAAAACCTGGAATGAGGCTCCGATCTGCAGTGCCAGATTGCAACAATGGCAAAGGAAAAAGTCATCAAGGAAAATGCTGACTTCATATCACACCTGATGGTAACAAACCCAGCTGCAATTTCAAGCAGGGGACCGGTACTTCTCCCTCATTGCTTTAAAGTGTGCTCTGTTTTAAAGTTCCTGCTAAATTTGACAGTTTAAAGGGGCATTTAATGGAATTGCTCCTTGTACCTTGTGTTATGCTTTAGCTCTAGAAGGAAAACTTGCCAGTTTTGCTGAAGTCACGCCAGGAGTATGGCAATGTGCGCTATGCATGATCATCCATTTGGGACAGAAGCAAGATGGTCACTTGCACAGACCTTTTATAGCCATCTGAAGATCGAATGACCTGCTGTGGTTCTAATCAGGGCTCAGCTCTGTGGGAACTGCCAAAAGGAAAAGGCCAAAGGAGAGAGAGAATTCAAAGCTCACATCATAACAGCAATCAAGCGGGGCCATAGTTACAGGCAAACCACAGAAATGAGCAGGGTAAAAGAATTATCCAACTATCACAGGCACATTAAGGCTGGTCGCATTCCAAAGCACTCATTACAGCACTCCAGTGTGGCTCCCTGTACAGCTGGTCAAATAATGCTCATCAAATAAACGATTTGACAAATTTTGCAGAGTTTCAAAAATAAATTATCAAAAAAAAGCGTGCTGTTTTAATTATTCCCACAGCTGTAGTCTTGCAAGTCTAGAAATATGTTCAAACTCGCCTCTTTCCCTCAGCTTGCTCACTCTCTACATTTTCTTAATTCACACTCCCCAGTTGCACTTTCTGAGCAACCCTGTTAAAATAAGTCTCTGGGTGCACATTGCAGCCTTCCTAAGCAACTCAAAATAGCAACGCGGCATACCTTGTCCAGTTCTCCTGCGCACCCCTAAGTTTTAATAATAAATCAGCATGTCAGTGCACATGACAAAGCCCAGAACCTTGAGGGTTTCTCCCAGACAAGTTATGCATCCAGTTGTACTTCATCAACGCTCCACTGAAGTTAACGGCACCGTGTTGATTTACACTGCGTGAGGATCTGCTCCATCATCGCAATGACTCAGGTCAATGCACATGTGAGAAAGGGTCCTGCTTAGCTGTCTGCCTGAGTTTGCTTCTCTGTTGTCTAGCACGCTGGAGTTTGTAAATAAGTACAATCCTGCAAATTTATGATTTCCCCTGATAACCTTGTTTGATAAAAAATGCAGAGCACATACTGAATGAATTTATTTTTTTTTTCCTTTTATTAGCGGAGCCATCAAAATGGCTATTTATACATATCAATGTATACTGAGTGCTTCTCCCAAATAACTATAAAATAACACGTCAGCAAATTTCTCCTAGTTCTTCTGAGAGACTCTCAATGACAACCATGTTTGTACAGCCAAGACTGTGCAGTCATCCCTGAATGCTAGACCTGTCTGATTCAGTTCTCCAGAGCTCTTGCTTGAAGGCCCTTCAGTTGAGGAACATGTAGGCCAAAGTCATTCATTTTTTTCACTATGGTTAGGAACAGAGACACAATGGCAAGAAGATGGTTTATTCCTTATAAACAAACAGAATTTCATTTCCTAGCCCCCCTGGAACAACTCCTTCAATAGCATTAAGTGTACATTTAATTAAAAAAAATAAGTCAATGTAGAAAAAATTCAAAACTATGCAGATACATTTATTAAATTGTTTGATTTTGATTGCAGATTCCAAGCTCTTTTGCAAGAGGTCCCAGATACCTGGCAGATCAGCTCCTGCTCTTGCTTCGAACCAAAGCTTCCTTCTCTTGAACAGTGAAACTGTCCGTCGATAGAGGGAGGCTTCTGACCATGGGAAACAGGAGCCCGGCCACGACCGGGTCCAGGCTGCAGAATTTTACTGTCTGGTGAAACAAATATGAACGTTCAGTCTTGCCACTTTCAGAATTAAATGCAAAACCCAACTGTTTGTAAGTGTTTGGCTTTTTTATTTTTTGTAGTAATACTCTTTGTGATGCATTCATTTAGAAAATCAAGGCAAACTTAGTATTTCCTCATAGCAAGGGAAGAGGATAAATGTTTTTTAACACTTACTCACTACAGTGACGATAACCTGGAATGTACAAGCAGCACAGTTATTAGCAAAATTATACTGGAACATCATATCTAGGTTCAGAAGGAACTTAACACTTCACTGTTGTCCACTGAGAATGTGTGTTCTGTATATGCGGAACACACATGAATACAAGCCTCTCAAATTTTCTCATCTCTTTTTGACTATTTTTTTTTAAACTTGACGAATTGACTGTGACTAAGAGAGGACAATGGAGAGATGTGCACTATTTCTTTAAATCTGGAGCAGGGGAAGGTCATATGCAATAGTAAGCCTAGGGAGTAGATTTGGAGATAGATCGATTTTCCTTAATCTAATAAAGTTGAGAGGCAGGGGGAGGAGGGTGCCTGTACTGATCCATATCATTCTGGTAGTTCAAGCCCCTCACAAATCCTCTATCAAAATGGGTGTTAAGCAATGTTGCAGTCTCAGTAGGAAATTAAGTTGTGGATTGTTCTTTCGATTAGGACAGGAAGAGAGGTATGTGCTGATGGAGGCTGCATTGGTGATTTTAGGCACATGGCCAATATACAGTTGTTAGGATCTGGACAAAGATGTGCCAGTTCACACCATAAAAACTCCTGAGCAGTCAAAGTAGTTCAGTAAAGTCAGTGGAAAATTAAGTGTAAGGAAAAGGGGTTCAGAAACAGAAACCAATAAAAATGAAAATGTGTGTCTAAAATGGAATCAAAATGTTAAAAGCAGAAGTAAAAAAAAAAAAAGAGCATTTTGACCTGATACTGTATGCATTGCAATAGTTCTTAAAACACAAAATCTTACGCATTTTACCTTTCTTTCTCTTTCATCAGTTGTGTATTTTTTCACCTTTTTATATCTTGCTACACAGGAGTGGATTCCAACAGCATTTTTGTTATCCAAGGAGGAACTTTCAATTCTATCAGAATATTCAGTCTTTAAAATATGGGAGAGGGAGGGGAAAGGAAAAGGGTCTAGGAGTGAGAGATGCCAGAAGGCACCAGACTTTTTTTTTCCAGATGCAGAATTACCATCTATTTTGATTTTTATCGGCCAGTCTTGAAACACAAAGGACATGCTTGCGCCCTACAGGGAGAACAGGGTTGGAGAGACATATGTGGGGCAATGAAGGAGTCAATAGGAAAAGCAGGCAAAAAAGTGTCAAAGGTAAACAAGGCAGAGCAGGTGTGAGCACAGATGCTAGGGAGGCTGTTAGGGAAGAAGACCCCATCAAGATCCTAAAAGGGCTGAGAGGCAAGTGAGGAAGAAATGGAAATAAAGAGAAAGAACTTAGAGAGAGAACTATAAGAAGGCACTACTTCACAGAAAATGTGCTGTAAGAGCAGCTGAGTGGGTGAATAAGGGCATTGGGCCAGCGCTGAAGAGGATGAAAGCAAAAAGAAATCTACACTCAGAGCAAAACATCACTGATGCAAACAGCGAAGTCATTCAACATAAGGACTGGGCCCCATAGGGTGAGGGAGAACGAGGTGGGCAGATGAAAATTCAGAGAAAGAGAGAAACTGGAAAAGGAGCAAGGAGGAGGTTCATCAACAACAATCAACCGGGATCCTCCGTGCAGAAGTTGACTCAGTCTTGTCATCAGGAGAGGACTTGGTCCCCGTGACGGGGAGTAGGACCAAAGAGAGATCACAAGGTCGAAATGAGCATTTTAACTATCAAGCAGGGATTTGAGAGGAAGCAAATGGAGGGAAGAGGTAAGAGGCATAAAGCTGGACAGACTACCTTGAGGAGACGGAGAAGGTGTTGGGAGAGCCTGTTGTTTAGAACCTGCATATTTCTTCCTTGAAATGATGAGGCGATTTATTTCGGAGAGATTTATACTTTGTGGAGGGCAAAGGGGCTGTAGATGATCTGTCTCATGCAAGTTACATTTGAGCCATCGGCATCGGGTGGCACAGGAAGGGTTAACTTCCAGTCCCACCAAGCGGCTGTACAGCTGGTGAAATGCATCTGTCAACAGAACTATTACTGTCATCCCCAGATCAGCACTATGTCCTTGACCCTAGAGGTCAACTGCAAGGCATTAGCTGTTACACAGACAGAGCTGTCATGCTCCTGTGGGAACCGAAAGGTTACAAGACCAATTGGATCAGCCCAAGAAGTAAAACCGTCCCTCGTTATCCAATGGTGGCTTAGAGGCGCAGGTGAAGTGCAGTATGATGGAGTTACTCCAATGCCTTTTCCCCTTGGAAACCTAGATTTAAACACTCCTGTTCAAAAAGGCGAGGAAAGGGACTCCGGTTATAGTCCTTCATCGTCCCCATTTATGCGCATCACAAAACCGTTGTGGTCTTTGCTGTGTGCAAAGCCTGTGCTAGACAGCTGAAGGCTGGAAGGAGGTGGGAAGTAGATTTGGACAGGGGGACCCCAGGGCAGGCACAGCTGGGGGGAAACAAGCAGCATGGGACAGAGGTTGTAGGACTGCAAGTGTGAAGAGCTGCAGGACAGGACAAGATGTTTGTGCTTTCAACCATAAGAAGATGAACACAGGGATTAAAAACTCCTTTTTGAAGTAACTGGTGGCATTGCCATTGACTTCAGCAATATTTTTTATCATTTTGTTTACAGTGCAGTCACAGTAACAACTTCTTGTTCATAACAGTGGCAGAGGGCTCTTAATGTCACATTTCTCTGAAGGGATGTGAAGTCTTAAGGCTAAGATTTCATTAGCAAACAATTTCATTAAACCTCCTCTGATGATATATATAGGCATATAATCCAGTGCTGTTCATTTGCCAGGCCTGGCAATTACATCCCAGCTTAGCTGAAATATTATCTAAATTGCATTTCAAAACGGGTGATTGACAGTGGAATGGCAGCATTTACCTCAATACTAGAATATGGCAGTGTGGAAGGGAGATGAGAGCTATAGAGAGTCAGAAGAAGCAGAGAACAAAAGCAGAAAAGATGAAAGGAAAGGGAAAAATAAACAGGTTCTCCATTTTTTTTGGTCAACTGTTCATCTGGCAGCACATTGTTCAGCTTGTAGAAATGCCCCCCCCTCTTGCTCCTCTAACTTACCTCCCCCCTCAAGTTTTGGTTTGTTCGGTTTTTTTGCGGCAATCTGCATTAGCAAGACATTTTTGCGTTACTTATATTGGGAACAACCTCCTACTGCACGCTGCGCAAGGAGAGGACTCTACCCTTTTGTTCATCTCCGGGTTCTGCAAATCCGGCAGCACTGGTGAAGTTCCCTCAGTACTCGCAGCAGGTGGAAGCTCCCAGCCCCGCAGCAGCTGTGCACAGCCTTGATCTTCAGGTTTTCACACACAGTCCTCAAACTCCCCTGCCCAAGCCTCCTTTCCCTGTTAGTTTTGTTTTTTTTTTTTTTTTTTTAATGCGGAAAGCAGTAACCCTCTGGCCCGGCTAGCCCCCCGCTATCAGATTCCACCGGAGGAATTCTGGGCATGAAGCTTCACAGGGCAAACAGGTCTCCCACCCTCTCTAAATGTCTCCCCCTCCCTCCCTCTCTGTCGCTGGGAATCCACCCTTATCCACTGCAGTGGGGACGATATTTTTGAATTGTGTTTATTTGTTGGCACCCTGGTGTGAAAGCGCTTCCCATCAACTCCATATTAATCTTGTCAGCAGTTTGTGAACATTTTCCTCCCTCCCTGCCCTAACTAATTTATGACTTTTGGGTCTCTTGCTCCCTTCCATCCCCACCTCTCACTGTAATTAAAGAGAAATTAATCTTCCTGATTTTTGTTAGAGTGACTCCAACAACGTCAAAATGGTAAGAAAGGGACTACTTTAGCCCTAGGAAGAGTGAACTCAGGAAAGTTGTAAATTAACTTTTAGAAAAACATAGGTGGTGATACAGGTATCTAGCCATTACATGTTTGGATGATCTTTAAAAGTCCTCGGTCATTTATCACTACTTTTCCCATTCATCCATAGCCACTGGTTGGAACCTCTGCTGGGTTTTCCTTACCTTGAAAACACCAAGGACACTGTAAACACCCAAAACTGTATCACCATTATCCTGAAATCTTGGAGACCATTAGCTATATTCATTGATACAGCCTTTTATTCACTATATCCATCAATACATTAATTCTTCTGTTACTTGATTACCCAAACAGGCCTGGGCATTTTTTGCAATCCACCACTCACGGTCCCTATTTCTTGGGTACAGAGCCCACAGTGTTTTTTATTTCAGGGCGGTTTTGGGGAGCTGAACTGAATTTAGTTGCACTGAGCAGTATTCTTCAGGAAAAGGCACTATTAAAACCTCTCTGGCTGATGGGGGCAAGTGCAAATGGTGTGATGCTGTTAATGCATGGGGACATTGACTAGTTGGAATTATAGAGGAGGTAACTGAGAGTGCCCAGCACATGGGGAGTGCACATCCCGCCTCCCCCCCCGCCCCATTAGAGAGGAAGGAGGTCCCCCCACCCCCTTGGCAGGGTGGAACTGGCAGTAACCCTGTTCCTTTTTTTTTACTCATTTGATGGTGGTTTCTGTTGAGCTGCTCCAGCCTTTCACTCTCTTGGGCTAGTGAAGATTCGCATGTCCACATCAGTGTGGACCCAGATGGGTCCTGGACCCACTACCAAAACACTCAACTATATCTAGGATGGATACTGACAGCTTGAAATAAGCCCTAGTTCATTAAAAGCGGAGCTGCTTGCTTATATAGCACCCCAGGCTATATCTACCATCTTATTTTCCCAGGAACCTGGCGAAATAGCCCAACCAAATGCAGAGCTTGGCAATACCTTCTAGTTTCTCTATGGTAAGAGCCCCCGTTATCTGGAAAACTCAGCACATGCAGTCTCAGCCTTCCAGATCTGCAACATAGATGGCCGTAATTCAGAGAAGCCTCTGAACTATGCCCATCTGTGAGCTAACTATATGTCTTCTGTAGCTGTTTGGCATTCATATGGTGGTAGTAACTCTCAGCCTTTACCACCTACATCAGGGTGTGACTTTTGCAGGGACCTAGCCACTGTGCCATTACAATTCATAATTTCATTACTTCAGAAGCAGATCGCTGTTATGTACCAGGGAGAGGGCTATACTTGAAAAAAAAAAAAAATATCTGCAGAGATGGGAGCGTGAAGTTGCCTTCTCAAGAAGCACCCTCCTGAAACGACATGTCCCCAGGTCCCTGGGATTTGTACCACATGCCTAGTAGACTTCAACTTTTTCCTTTTGACTGAAAATAGCCAGGAGCAACCTGCATAAAGTATCCCCTCTTCCCTGCACCCTGTCCCCACTGAAGCTAGGGAAGGTGCTTTTACAAATCCATACCCAGAATCTCCAGTTCTTAATTTATCTTTCCTCCATCATGGTGTCCAAAACCGCCCAGATCTGTCAACCTTTTTGGTACACCATATAAATTCTTTATACTATTAGTGTTTCAGGAAAAGGGTCAGCTATAGGATAGAAGGCAAAGAAGGAGCTTTTATCTGGATGAAGGAAAGTGGACAGGGGTTCGGATTTATAGTGTTGAGCTGCCAGATGTTTTGTAAGAATTTGATATTGCTAAGTACTTTATCACTGCTGTATTTGCATTTTTATTGTTTTTACAAAGCAGTAAGGCAAATAGACATCATCCCAAACTGAGAGGCCAATGGCACAGCTGAAAAACTAGCAACTTGCTTCCTGGGGACTGAAAGTAAATTCTGATTTTTCTCTTTGTTGGCCAGGTTTTTCTACCACACAGTGGAGCTGTCTGCTTCAGGCAAACTCTGCCTCCTTTGGAATATCAAGAAAAATATCATGCTAAGCACTGAAAAGTGCAGCAAGGTGAGTAATCTTGTACTGGTTGAAAACTAGAAATGTAACAGGCAGAGGACACGTGACCCTCTAGATGCTTTAAATTCAACTAATTCCATAACTCAGCCTCTTCCTGCATAGATTTCATTTGCTTCCTGTCCAAATGCTCATCTCTTATTTCTGCTAACAATTCTGCTTCCATTCTGAGCACTGCTATTCTCTCTGCTACCGAATTTGCATCAGTTGCAAGTGTGCCACATTGTTATGTATGTCAGCATCATCCTGCTGGGATTAATAAATCTTTGTGTATCCCAAGGCTGCAGCTATTTCTCTTATTTATGTTAATGAGTCCTGCATAAAAGGTTTTGCCAAAGTCTCAAAAAGTGTAAAATTGATGACATAATTGTGGGAGAGTCTACGGGAATATTAAGAAGGATTAGGATACTATCAACAAATCAGGTTTTAAGTATTATTCCGCTGGGCAAGGAGTGTTTTCAATTAATTTGTAATTAAATAAGGGAAGCAATTTAGTGAACTCAGAGAGATATTCCAGCAAACGGTTTATCTCATCAGTCTGAACCTCACATTCCTCCAGAACAGGATCATTGTTTAGATCTTGGGCATGTTATATGATCCGACCTATAGGAGTAATTTAATAAAACATCAATATTTTCCTTCTATTAACCCTCAGTGTCATGCTGAATGGAGAGAGCTGCCTCTGCCTCCCTTCACAGTCCCCATTAGATCTGCACCCTCTCTAACTAGTTGGACAGGTGTTATCACTAAGCAGCCTGGGGCTTTCAAACATCGACAAACCAGACACATTCTCCAGCAAATTTGCAGCACAGCAGTAATATACGGATGAATGAAAATGAAGCAAGGGAGGGACAGATAGAGAGGGCAGAGAACAATGAAGGGGAAACACACCCTGCTTTCACAGTGGAAAACATGGTGTCAGTTGAAGAGATTTCCAACTAAGATGATGGGATTTGCTTCTATTTTCTCAAAATATTCTTTATAAAATCCTTTCTTCAATCAGACCCAGAAGTATAAGGTGGTTTAAGAGGACCTGAGAAGAGATGAGCAATTCCAGATGGGGTTCTATGCATGAATATATTCAGGGTAGGCAGAGCAGGGATTTGTTGATTGCTTAAAGGGCTTAGTGCAACAGCTGGGCACATTTTGTGTATGACCAAAAATAAGTGCACAAATGAATGCTGATGTCCAGACATCTGGCCTTATAGCTATTGTTCTTGGCTTTTCTTTTTTTTTTTTTCATAGCCAGAGTTATTCCATGGAGCAGATTAAAGGGGAAAGAAAATAATGACATGAGGGAAAAGGAGCCAAGAGAAGAGATTTAGGAGATAATTAGGAGGTAGAGCAGGAAAGAAAAAAAATAAAGTGCAAAGGGAGTATAAGGAGACAGAGTAGGAGATGAAACAGGTACAGAACTGAAGAATAAAAAGGTTGGGAACAAGGAATTAGAGAAGGGATTGAATGAAGTAGGAGGATACAAGACAAGCAGAGGGGTAAAGAGAGTATCATAGCAACCATATGTTGTTAAAGACTTACTGCAACCGCTGATAAAGGAAGGAAGCCATAGACACGTTTGGCATAGATTCCTTCCTTTTCAAACCCCCACTCACTTTGGCTTCTCCTCTCCCTCTCTGTCCCTAGTCATTGTCATACTCATGGTAGGACACTTAATTGGAAAAATCAACTTAAAAAACTGAAAAATGAAATTATGGACTTTTTTTTGCTCATATTGAACACGTTCTGATTAATTTGTTTATTTTAGAAGCTGTAGTGGTACTAAAGTTCAAAAGCAAAATGTGGTCCTGTCAGAAGGAATGGCTTTTGAGTCAGGAGCGTTCCTCCTTCTCTCCTTGAGAAAACTATGACAGCATGGCCAAGTTGAAAAGGTCACACTTTGATATGTGCAGGTCAGAGCTGTGCAGGTAAAGTCACCAAGGATTTTGTGCATGCTCTGCATACATAAGAAGCCAAGTAGGTTGCTCCTTATAGACGCTGCTCCTAGAGTTCGTAGTGGTAGGACAGACTCCCTCAGGATCGCAATGATCTGCAGCTGGCACTCAGAGAACAGGGCCTACTGAATGGAAGCGGATGTGGAAGGGAGAGGGAAGGAATAAAAATCAATTGATACAGAGCAGGAAATTGTCTGAAGCATAGAAATTGTAAACAAGAGTTGTTTGGATAATGCTCAGGGCAGGGATCTGAGGAAACGCGAAGGCTACATTCAGAAGAAAAAAGGAGGAGGAATCTGAGGAGGAAAGACGCAGCTTGGGGAGAAGGCTGAAGCCACAAGCTATATTGGAAACCTCTCAGAGGAAGAGGTGTGGCAGGAGAGAGATCAGTTCTAGTAGGCCTTGTGCGCAAGGTAAAGGAGTTGGTCTAGGTAAACCCAGAGGCTGGAGAGGGTGCAGAGTACGGAAGGCAGAAAAGAGTGTGAAGGCCAAGGGTGAACGGAGAGTTTGAGAAGCTGGAGTGGTACAAAGCAACAGAGATTGCAAGAAATGCAGGTAGGCAGAAATTATTGTAAACTTAAGAGTGGCAGAGAAACATTGATTAGGGAGCTAGTCGATGACGGTGACACAAATCAGAGAAGGGCGTCAGGGACAAGCTGAGCCAAGAAACTGGGGCAGGGACGGGGAGAAGGGATTGAGCTACAACATATATCTACGGATGGGGAAAAGACAGAACTGCAGCAAGGACCAGGGAACAGAGATGGGACACAAGGATCACAGCTTGCTTGGAGCTGGCAGAGAGGATCCCCTTTGATCGCAGTCCCCATTGGAACTGAGTCCACATCTCACCACTCCTCCCCTGCCATGGAGTCTCTCTGAAATGTGGTAGTACAAATTCTATGACCTCATCTCTTTTTAATGCTCATTCACCTACCAAATAGCAAACCTCTGCTGTTACCAGTTACTCCAGTTAGCTCAACTGACAGGGGCTGCTGAAAGTGATCCTAAATTATCAGTCGTGGAGTTAAGGATGTCAGTGTGATCCTACATGACTGGTTTATTTTTCCTCAAGTTCACCTTTCCTCTTTGAGGCCTAGGAACTTAAACTCAGAAAAATATTTTAAGAGAATACTATTAAGCTGTTAAGGTCAAAGACTTTTAAGTTGTTTAAAATAAGGTCAGCATTGTGAGGCATGCATCAGGTCAAAAGTATGAGGTTATGCTACTGTAAGAATTTAACTCTGTTTTTCTTACCATTTCTCCTGTGATGATGTATTAATTTTGAATTTTTATCTAACAGTGAACTCAATGTCCAGTTTGATTTTTAGTACGATGAGACACAGTGTTCAGCATATCTGGAAATGGTTCCAACAAAAAAATAATTGTGTCCTTCTTCAGCTACACATCCTGCAAAGAAAACGCCTATCACAAGATATATCTCATATAGCTTTCAGGGGTTCTCTCCTTCTCTAGAAACATCTCCTTTCCCACTCCAGCAGCTGTGGTTCACCCTATCCCTCTCAAGCTCCTAGAGGTAGGTTCCTTTAAGGTATACAGTGGCCTGGGTACTTCAAATACTGCTTGAAGAATCGGATCATATTTTCCAGTTCCCACTTAGTAACGACTCCTTATCTGAGTGTGGCTCCAGGAAGCCCACCTTCTCCGCCCATACGCAAAACAACCATGTGTTGCTATGTCTAATTTCCATCAGAAACCCAGAGAGAGATTGCTTTCTTTCTGGAGAGGCCAGGCAGGACTGGGTTACAAAGCAACACGAAACTTCGGGCATGTAAGAATTGCCTTGGTTGTGGTGCTGGGGTTTTGTATTTATAGTCTGCCCAACTCCAGGCATGGAATGCAGCCACAAACTTGGCTTGTTTATCTTTGTTTTGGTTGCACCAACACCTATAAATGAAACAGAAACCCCACAAAAGGGTTTCTGAGCTTAACCGCTTCTGAGGTTTTGCCCAGCTGTACAACCTCTGGCTTTCCCTCAGATAATTATGGAAGGACCAGAGGCTTGACCCTCAATCATATATGAATTTTCTCCTCTGCAGAAGGGAAAAAAATAGTTCTTAAGAGGAGCCAAACAAGACCAGAGGATGTGCTGTAGGAAACAATGCCTGGAGCCCAAGTTATGGCTTAGGCAGGGCCTGGCTGGCATCATTTGCTTCCATTACAGATGATAAAGCCAGAAGAAGCCATTGTGATCATCTGCTCCAGCCTCCTGCATAACACAAGGAATAGGATTTTCCTAAATTATCTTATCTCCGAGCTATAGCATCTGTTACAGGAGAAAAAAAACATCCAATCTTGCCTGGAAAGTTTCCAGAGAAGGGCGTTCATCACAAGGCTTGCTAATTGTCCCCAGCCATTAGCTGTGATCCACATTAAATATGTGGGGCCTTCTTTCCAGTCTGAACCAGCCTGTCTTCAGCTTCGCCCACTGCATATCATCATGCATTTGTTCGCTGTACTGAAGAGGTCCAGTCTTTAGTCTGCCTTAACTGTCATGCTTGAATGATAGGATGACTCCACTGAACGGTGTCGTCTCCGCAGTGCAGCACCATGAAAGACCATGGACTTGAACACCAGTCATGAAAGACCCCCCCCCTTCCATCTCCATACCAAGGGTTGCAGAGCATCGCTCAGAGAGCCCCTTTCTTCTAAAGCCCATGGGGACTCCTAGCGGGAAAGACACGATGACTTTCAAAACACTGGAAATTGTTTATAATCTAAGTGATCAATTATAAATAGCTCTTGCTCGTTGTCATGTGGCCAGCTTAATTAAGTAGTGCAGAGCGTGTGCGGTCACTCACCTCAGATAGAAAAATCTGTATTGGGCCTTTGCCCTAATGTGAATTTCCTGACCTGACAGATGGGGATTGAGTGTCTGTTTATGCCAAGAGGAGTTTGCTAACATTTTTCCTCTAATTACTAATTATACCAGTGAAAGGGGCTTTACGGCCGGAGTCCTGGAAATGTGAAACTCGATCATCAGAGATTTGCAGGAAAGATGGAAGATTGATGGGTGACATCAAACAGCTGACAAGGAGGCCAGGGCAGCCAGACGGACAGCAGCTGCTACAAGGGGCTTCAGGGGTGGGGGGGCAGCTGCTCAGGGTGGGCAGGGGTCCGTGGGGGAGCAGCACCGACGGGGCTGAGCCATTTTAACAGTTCGCCTCCCCCCCCAAGTCATTTCAGATATGAATGGGTCTAATCTCCCTGGGCTCGAGGCTGCGTGTGAGAGTGCATCTACCAACAGGTGGTAAGGCAAAGTAGCAGGGCTTGAAGGCAGCTGCCGCTGCAGAGGGGCACCAGCTCCAGCTATGGCAGAGGGCTCCACAGAGCACTACAAACACCAGACTGAGGAAGAGGAGCTGGAGGACGTAAATCATCTCTTCTGGGCCTCAGGTTCCCCAGATCCAAGCCTAAACATCAGTGTGTTCATTCTCTGAGGTCCCAGGAAGGCTATCGTCCCAACCTGCTATGGAGTGAGACCAAGGTCACCATGAAGAGATCCCTGCAGGGCAGTTTTCTTCTCTGAAGAAGACAGGAGTTGCATATTCTCATTAAGCTGCATTGATTCCTATTTAGAGGTCCAAACCCAAATCATTCTGGTGGTCTCTGACTCGATGGTGGAATCGGCACATTGCCTGATTCTCCAAAAGAAGTTTGGCCCAGGCTGGGCTGTGTTACCCCTACCCTATTGGCATCTGGCGGGCTGGAGACTGGTGCTGCATCGCAGGGCTCGTACAAGCTCAGTCTCCAGTGGTCCTGCCACCGTGTACTTCATGTGGCCTCCAAATCACCACCATTTCCTTGGCATTCTTGGGAATTATGTGGATCAGCTGCCAGAGCTTCCTCTACGGGCTCCCTTGTCTAAACTGCAGATCTCCTCCCAGTCACAGCCACTCTGCCAGTGTGACTGTCCAGAGGGAGACTCCTGTGCTGACAGGAGGCCTTCTTCTGCTGGAGGAGTTAAACCACTGTCTTGAATGACATTCCCTGAGTGGACCTAAGAGTCCTGGTGGTGGTACAGCTACTCCTGCTCCCAGCATTATTGCCTGCTCACCAGTGCCACCCTGAAGAGGATTAATTATCATGCCATGAGCCCACAACACTACGCCAGCAACCTGCAGCCCACATCCTGCCTAAACCCACTATTGTAGAAAGAGAGCAGAGTGACCGCTGGAAATAATACACAAATTATGAATCTGATGGGGAGTTGAGAGAATACAGGCTTTCACTGTCCTGGAGCAGTAGGCATGTAGTTGCAGTAGGCTGATTTGTGTAATGTTAATTGAACTTTATTCTTGAAAAGGGCTATGCAAATGGTGTTTGGTTTTGCATTCCGTGAATGTGAAAGAAGCATGTAGATAAATAGTGAGCCATCCTTATGAAAATTGATTTTTGCTGGATGTAAGAGAGCGCGCAGCAGCAGTAGCACAGGGATGAGCAGATCTGTGATAACAGGAACCTTTTTACCAGTACCAGAGGTGAATTTCAAACTGGCATAGTAAACAATGCACATGTGAATTAATACATAAATAACCTCTACTGCCACCTAGCCAATAATCGAGGTAGCTACCACAAGCACCACCTCAGGTAACAACCCTGCCTTTCACCAGATTTGGCAGAACATTATAGTAATTATGAGTGTTTTCCAGAGCTCTAGATCATATGTTTGAAACAACCAAATTATGACATTTCATGGTTCAGCATGTACAATGTCATCCCACTGTTTCTGGTCCAGGTGGGTAGCCTTCATCTGAAGTGCAGCTGGAGGGATACCACAGGGGCTGACTCTGTAACACATACATTCTCTTCCACGAAGGAGCCTAGTTATCTATCGTACCAAGGAAAGGCTGTGGCCTCCCACACTGATGATGTTTGCATTTCTATGCTTGTACTTCTCATAGATAAAAAGTACTGAGCATCTGTTAGCTTAGAGAACAGTCTGGCTCTTTCACTGTGTAGAAGAAAACTGCCATCAAGAATCTAGCCTGAGTTTTGCAGCTCCAGCTTTACAACTGCATACAGAACCACACTAAAAATATGGATATTTAACATTACAACTAGCTTTGTATTGTCTTATTCTATTTTTCTTTCTTTAAATTATGCTTTAGGCATACTACTGTACAGAAGTGTCTTATGTTCTTTGAAAAAAACCAACCAACCAAACAAACAAACAAAAAAAAAACAAACAAAAAAACACAGGCTTTTTGAAGCACCCATCATCAAATCCTCATAAATATCCTAGAAAGCAGCTGGGCAAGACATCCCCAGCTTGATCTTTATCAGGCTGATAAGCTGTTCTTTTAAAAAGTCTAATGCAAATGATTTACAGGGCTTCCCGTCTAGGTCAGGAGCCTTTCAAAACTCGATTAAAACATTCTATTTCCCCACTGACTTGAGGATAACAAATGAATAAAAGTCTGCGCATAATGTTTCCTTCCTTCAACAATTCTTTAAATTCCAAATATGTAAGTGGAGGTCTAGAGCCCAGCATGGGAGGATGGGCAAAGAAATAGGTTAAGGCAGGTCAAGGTATCTCAGTTTAAAAAGACATTAAACACATAGCGCAGTTCCTAATGGTAATATTGCCATGCCCCACCAGTACCATGCCCTACCAGCAGTGTATTTGCATGGAAAGAACAGGAATTATTTTCTCCCAGCTTCAAACGCCTGCCTTTCAGTGCCTTTTTACCCTTCATCACACTTCCAGCTGCACGGACTGCTTGTTTGTGTGTAGCAGCAGTGATGCAGTGCGCCCCAGGGTTCTGAGCTCTGTCCCTCCTTTGTTCTCTCCAGGCCTTCACATCCCCTCCATAGATAAAATGAGGAACAGAAATGTACTCATTCTTTCAGAAAACCACACTGTTCCTAGCTAGTTGATGAAATAATCGATGATGGCATAAACGCAGCCTTGAAGAATGCCTCCCAAAGGCCAAGCTGCATCATCAATAATCCTTTCTCATGAACACTCACGGACAAAGAATTTGGTTTACGGCACTGTAAAGCTTTCCAGCATTTTGCCATACTTCTGAAAAGCAAAAAGGATAGCACTTTCTGCAGGGAACTCCACTCTGCTTGGCAGTAAAGATCTCCAAGTCTCTGATTTGAACACCATCCTACCACGTTTAGTGGATCAACTGACTAATGTTTCATTAAAATCTATTAGAACCACGGGATGAGAAGTGCTGCCAATCGTATCTACTACATGTTGCTAATCCACTCATTCTAGTCAGAAAAGAAGAGTAAGCCAGCTCAGTTTGCCCTGTTTTGCCCTATTAGACAGCCCTCTAATTAGATGTGAGTATACCTCCAGCGATCCAGGATGTGTGGCCGAAGGTGCGTGAGCCAGGTAACATACACTCAGACCGTTCAAGGTCTCTGGGGAGCTAACTGCCTACAGATCTGGGCCTCAGCCTGCTGTTGGAAGCATCTAGAATTACTCAAACTCTGATGGCAAGGTCTGAATGAGGTAAGTGTTGAGCTTTAGTAGTCAATATTTTCCTTGCTTCAGAACTGATCAGCTTTTCCCACAGCTAGCTTACTGCCCCAAAATAACAGCGATATATTTGCACCAGCTTGGAATCCCAAGTACTAAGCTCTAAAAAGGAACATAAAGTGCTGATTGAACCTTTTGTGCAAAAGCTACGTTATGATCTCTGAAACAAAATTCCATCACCTCTGAAATAAAAACTACCCTAGGAGTGATTCAGTTTCAGAGTAACCTTTTATTACACCCAAACTCTCACACTTCTTGGTGGCATAGCTCTGTCTTTCTAGCGTTGTCAAAACATCATTAGACCAGAAGACGGCCTTTCAATTTCAGTTCATTAATTTTCTGTCCTGGAAAGCAATAGTTGGTGTTGCAGAATCAAAAAAAAGGTCAAATAAATCTTGCAAATGTCAGACTTTTGTACAAGAGGAAAGCAGACAAGTTGCACTTCATTGATCCACACTGGTAGTAATGGCACTCAAGGTTTACTGACGGTAGTTTGCAGTAAAAATAAATAATTCATCAGTGCTTTCTTTAAATTGTTATTGCTTAGTCATCACAGGATTTTGTGGGATGATGCGGAAAAGCAAAGATCATTCAAGGCAAATGGAAGAAGACGTGTTCACCAAAAAAAAAGCTTTCTGTTGGTATTTAACATATCTTAAAAAAAGCTAAGAAATTCTGCATTCTTTCGTTTTGCATACAGTCTTACTTTGTCATACCTGATGACAGACAGTTACAATGACTTTATGACGTTTGTGTACTCAGATTATATCCGGGTAGAACAGAATTGGGTTTAGACACCACAGCCGGTACATTGGGCCAAACTGCTGAGCTCAGCAATTTGTCTCAAATGTCTCCACATTATTTGCAAACGCTGACTAGTACTTCTTTTAAAAATCACTAGATACAAAATAAGCATTAAGGATGGAACGATCTGAAAACACTGGCACAGGCAGGTCAATACATTGGGAGCATGGCCAGATTTTAGCTAACTAGTGTACCTTTTCTATTAATGGCCCTCAGCATTTTGCAGCCCTGCCATAGTAAATATTTTGCTTTGTCTGAAGTAATGAGATGGAGAGAGATGGAAAAAGGCGTGATTTTTCACTCTGACTGCTGTCAGTGTGAATTAAAGTGTTTGGCTGATGGGACTTAGTGCTAACACAGTTTGTTAACTAAGAAAAGTGCTAATTAGAAATCCTTTTAAACTCGATCTCTGTAATGATATAATGTAAATACTTGCTGCATCTTATTAGCTTAAAGCTTACCGAATCCATAGGAATGGCTGGTCGTGGCAGAAGCTGTACTATGTTGATGGTAAGGTATTACCAATTCTTCTTTGCAACTTTTATTTATTACACAAGACCTGTCAGTAGGAAGTGGAGCTTTTACATTAAAGCAGGGGTTAGCATCTGATAGGGATGAAAATATTGTTTACCTTTCCAAAAATTATTTCTTTTGCACTTTAAATAAGGAATTAGTTTTCTGGCAATTTTAAATTAAATCTGCTCTCTTTCAAACAGCTAATTTAAGAAATGCAGAAAATCTGTCAGAGCCTCTTTTTTGCTGTTATTTGCAGAAACAAAGACAGCACAAATTCTTTCAACTTCCCATATTGTTACAACTCACTAAAATCTTGCACATAGGATAACTATGCAGACTTTGGGGGTCAGGAAACTTTTTCTGTTGTTACTTTTGAACAGTGTCCATCCAAAGAAGCTGAAGAACAATGCTCCATTACAGGTAATTCCACAAAGGTAAGCCACATTTCATAATACTTTCCATCGCTCGCTTATCTTGGTAGAAGGGTGCAAGACGAGGCCCTGGCAGGCAGGGACTGCTCATATCCTGCTCGTCCCCATCACCTGGTTCTCACTGTGCTTTTCCTAATAAGAGCTGGGGCTACAGCAAGCGCAGGGGGCACTATATAGGTTCAGGGCTAGATCCTGATACCCTCAGGAATAAATAAACTCCCAAATTATCTACAGGAGTTTCTATAGGATGGATGGCCAAATTTTAGGTTGTGAACTCAACTCATTAGCTATCGCAGTACCCAGCCTTCCCATATTTTTTTATTTCATATGTCGCCTGGGAAATGGTGGTAGTGGGGTTCTCGATGGAAGTGCAAGGGAGGAGGCACTCCAGCACAGCTGATGAGGAAGAGGACCACATCTGCGTAAATACTTTTGTTGGAGCACTGTGCCTGGAGCTTGCAGGCTGGGGTGCTTGGCAGGTGTATCACAGATCACATGGACCAGCTGCATCTAGAACCAAGGACTGGCAGGAGAGAGGTGCTGGTCCTTCTAATGTAAAAGATCTGCTCCTGCTGGGAGATGCTGGCTTTGAGTGTTTATGGTGCTACAGTCTGCTAACACAGGCAGGGGTATGTGCTGGCCAGGGGGAAGTATTTCAGGGGATTGGGGTCCAGCTTGAATTTTGGAGATGCAGGAGAAAAAAATCTTGTGAAGTAGGGATGACACAGGTGGAAAAGAGAGAAGCACAGGATGCTGTTCTGGTCTGAGGTAAGGAGATGATAGTTAGACATCAGGTTTATGGAAGAGTAAAGGATTTAGTGGATGATAAGGTAAGGCATGACGGTGTTTTGAGATACAGTCCTAGGACTGTGAAGTTTATATAAAGCAGATTTTAGGCACAAGTAGGACTGAGAGAGACAGGTGCCAAAATAGGGCAGGAAATGGTCATTACTCCATGTACTTCTTTTCAAAATCTACTCATTGAACTAGATCTACTGGGGAGTGTATGTGCTCAGGGAAATAGGTTGGAAAGAAAGAAGAGTGAATTAAAGTTGAAGTAGCAGTTTCAGAATCATATATATTGCTGCAATTTAGTTATTCTACAATTTGACATTACCCTCAGAAAAATTCAGTTAAAAACCGTTCAAATACGAGTTCACAGAATTAGAATATCAAGGCCAAGGAATTATGGTTCTAGCCATTTAATTACTCCAATTCCAGTTCAGATTGTATGTATTTTTATAAACAATCTCTTCTCCTTTAAAAAATAAACAAACACACCATGTCCTTCCACCACTTATCATCAGTATTTTCAGTGCAAACTCTGGCATACATCTCAGGTCCAGCTACCCTCCATGGTGTTAGTGTTTGGTTTTAATGGATTAGAAACATTTTCATTTTTGCACCAATAATGGTATAATGCTTCAAATTCCACTGATTTAGACTTTGCTTTGTTTGGCTGTTGAGAAAGGTTAGTGGTTAGTGCTCAGCACTACTGTGTAAGACTCCCTTTCTTGACAGTGGTAGAAGCGAGGAGTGCTACAGAAGCAGATCGCCACGGAGGACCCTCTAACCTTAGGGAAACTACTCCTTTTGTGCCAGAAGAAAGCAATGATACAGGATTTGAAAGTGCAAGAGAATGGGGTGGGGGTGGGGAGTTAAGCTTTCTGCAAGGGCTGGAAAATGTGGATTTATTTCATTAGGGAGAAGAATAAAACCTTGTGATCTGTTTTGGAAGGGGCACGAATAAAGCCTGAGATATCTGAAATTGGACTATTTTGCTGATTGGCAGCACTGAACTGCTTCCAAAATTCAGTTACCTAGAGACAGTAGAACTAAAATACCAAATGCAGAGGGAGTCTTTCTCTAAAGAGACTGTTGCACAGCATCCAGCTGGAATTTGGAAGTCATTTCACTGACAGATGATAATGGATTTCATTTCGAGCTTTGCCAGGAATCCTTATACCATTGGCCATGGAGAAGAAAAAGCATCCTCCTCGCACATACATACACGTAGGAAAGCACAGACTACGAAAGCATCTTTTCCAAAATTAAATGCAGGGCCTTGTAAGTTTTTTTTTTCCCCCAGGAAAACAAAGTTGGTGGAACTTCTTAAATGTAAACTTATTTGTATGTATAAAGGAAGTTTGATCCATTCTGCATGTTATGCTTGTGATAAACAACAGAGGCTACATACATTTGTAACTCAGCTTGAAGGGAAATATTTGAGTGAAGAAAAGAAATGACTGGCCAGGCTGACACTAAATGCCAGAGCTGGAGGGAGAAGGGAATATCTACAACTTGCTTTGATTTTAGCCACATTATGAGACGGACAGGCTTAAATAGGTTAGTTCTATTAATTTGTGCACATAGTGGCCCAGCATCAGAGGGCAGGCCTTGCCATATGGCAGATGGACTTGACTGAATGGTACTGTCTTTACAGTTTAGCTCTTCCCGTTCTCTCTAACCATCCCTGCATGTTCTCACAGTTCAGAAAGCATCTAGCAACCCTTATCTTATTAGGAAGGCCCATTACAATCTGAGGAGGAGAGTTTATTTTATTGGTTCATTATGGTTAGCACTTAGTCTAATTAAGAAAGTATTGACCTTTGGCGCTAGAAAAATTATAAGCGCACCATGCCACCAGAAGTAGAGTGCATTAATATATTTACACTCAGCTTAACTTTTGTCTCTTTCAGGGCATGTGCACCTATAATTTACTCTTAGAAATAAGCTTTCTAGATCCTAAAGCCAAGACAGATATTTGGTCTGCATCCACAAGGCCAATGCAGTCCATGTGGGAAGCTTTATGCAAATTATATAAACGAATTTAGAGACTGAGAAATAAATTATAAGGAATCATTTGGTGGCCAGAGCAGCAACTGTAGGCAAAGACCTCCTACATCCAGCTTGGTATGTGAGAGTTCAGGGAGGCTGTGGAAACACATGCCATAGCTGCCAAATCTGCGTAACTTGTGAGACAGTTGTGTCCTGGGGGGTTGCAAGCTTCAAGCAAAAGCTGTTCCCAGCCCAGATGCTGGAGTGCTATGAAACTGGAAAGGAAAGCAAAATGAGTTTTATGTTCTTCCCCTTCTTCCTTTTGGGGGGAAAAAGGACTGAACAGCATTCTCTTAAAAGAAAAAGAAAAAAAAAAGTGTACATTATTTCTTTTTAATACCTTTCTCCTTCTTTTAGAAATATAAGGAATATGAAGGACTGTTTTCCTTAGCAGTGCCGAAGGCCATGTTAGCTGTTCCAGACAACCTTCTGGAAAGTTTTCTGAAAAGGAAACAGCTTTCTGAAGCCATAATTCAGGAAGTCTCCCCGCTTAAGAAACATTTAAATCTTATGAAAGCAATATAAAGCAATTAAGTGTGTTCTTAAGGACTCAAGCAAAGAGGACCCTTTACTCATTTCTCAACTGCAGGCGAGAAGTTGATGGTTCTTACTGAAAAGATCATTTTTTCCAAATATTTGTCAAGCATTTAAAATAGGCACTTAAAAGAAAAGCAAGCATGATTAAAATTAATTCCCCTCTCAGTCAATCAGGCTTTAATTATTTAAGATCCAAAACCTTTACTAGTTCTTTAGTCAACTTTAGTCTTTCAGGAAATCAAGTAGAAAAGACATGACTTTCACAACTAGTAATGCCTTTCCAATCTCCCCACTTTACTGAAGAACAAGTAAATGTAAATGTTCCTTAAGTCACCCTAAAATAAAAGGCAACCAGTGTTTCTTCTTCCTGAAGGAGGTAGAGAGTATACTTAATTTTAAATATTCCTTCTATATTATTATTAAAAGTGTGGGCACAGGAACATGTTATTGTGTCTAGCTACTCTGCAGTATTAACCATGCACATTTTACCCTGCTGTGTAAATTCAGAATACACAGGGTCATTAAACCCTCTTCCAGGGAAAAGCAAGCTACCTTCTATTTACACTGAGTATTATTCAGAATTGCAAGTGTATTGTAAATTCACAGCTTTGGTTACTCCACTCTCACTTGTTCATGTATTCACACGCTATGTTTTCTGATAAGACAGAAAATAAAAGCCTGATTTTATGATTTTTAGGTCGCCACTCTCCCTGAAAATCTCACTATAAATATTCTTGTAGTACACAAAGTCATCACAGATTTGCCCATTAACTCTTGCACTAATGGTAGACCAAATTTCACTATATGGAAATGTCAGGCTTACATGTGTACATCCATTTTTTGTGCAGAAGGTACCCCAAACTGTGCATTGTCTCTCTGGAGCCTTAATTTGCCTATTCTTCTCATCTGACGCTTATCAGTATAGTTGAATTACATTGTTTTGTTAATACAAGTTTTAAGATTGCAGCAACTTCATCTTTTAGTTCTCAGAAGGAAGCTGGAGGTTTTCAGATGGCTCCGAGACAACTGGGTGTTTTATTTTCCAGACCATTTGGAAGAAACAAAGGCTGTAGTTTCCCAATATTTTTGATTTGTCTCCTTTGCCTGTTGGAGGCTTTAACCAAGAGCATTTCAGTGATCTGGTTTACAGCTTGGCCTACAAGCACCTTTGGCAGCATAACCAAATGGACAAGGACAAGCAACCAAACAGGAGACGTCTTTAGCTGACTTCACTACTGTAGAACCTATTTTAGGACTACGCTAGGGCCCTTTGTAATAGGAAATAAATAGAATTTCTTCTCTCCTTTGTTCGTGAGAGTAGTGGAGGTAATTTTAAATGAACTGGTATAAGCTCCCAGTGATCGGCTGTCCTACTTCAGCTTGACTCGCTATTTGCTACAGCATCCAACAACAATAAACAGCAAGTTATCTAGATGCATTTACTAAGACGGTAAGCTGCAAAATAATTTCCTTCAAATAATTGTTATTCATCCAAGCAAACACACAATAAACAGGGCAGTTCATGGTTCTCACAGCTACTGTTCATGTTTTCCGGGTTGTTTGTAGGCTGACATTAGTCTTGCTGGTTTTTAACCTTCCTAACAATCCTGAGCGTATAGATACAGGTGTGGGCATAATTAAGCAGTTGTCATCTCCCACAGACATCACGGTAGTGCGTATTTCCAGCCATACCATCAGGATCTGGGTACACAACCCTCTCCCATTGGTCTTCCTCAGGCTTACATCCAGCCCTGCAAACTGAGACGTGAAAAATCAGAAGGGTGGTTCACAATAACATTATTTGGCACCATTATCTGTGCATTCTGCCCCATACCTCTGTCCTGTTCTGATGCATCAACTGGTGATCCTGCCCTGTTCCTCCTTCACATGCTCTCTCAGTGCTCCTCAGCAGGCACAGGCTGCATATCCCAAGGCTTTAATGAAGAACAAGGGTATGGTGGGAATGTCACATTGCCTGTTTCTGTGAACAATTGAAGTCTGATTTTTTTTCTGGACAACAAAAGAAAACCTCAAAAAGAGAAAAATGGACACCAGCCAAGAAACGGGGTGGGGGAAAATGTTTATGGATGTTGGCAAATCTACTGTGCAGCTTTCCCATGTTATAAACTACATCACTGTCTGCAAACCCAGGGAAGATACCCGTCTGCAGTCTAAGATGGTATGAGACTTGCCTGTTAAGTCCCCTAGGAACCTAAATTCCTACTTCTCCGTTAAAACTGTGAAATTAAAGGTGGTGTATTCAGCTAGGTCGTTATCATCCCAGAATGAAATTCTGACTAAAGCAATAACGCGCTGCACAGCAGGGCTTTAAGGCTCTGAACAAAATTAAAATAGAAGATTTGGAGGTTCTGAGCAACCCCAGTCGGTACAAGGGGGGTGGGGGGAAGGGCAGCATGTGGTTTGGGATATTTTCACCAAATGTTAAATCACAGAGAATATTTCACTCGTCTCCAGTGTGAGATCACGACATGACTCCTCTGTAATGAATTCTTTATCTTGGCAGCTCTCCTGCTTTCTCCCAACGGTGCCTCCCTCTCCCCTCCTGGTCCCAGGGCCGTAACATATGGTAGTATTTCCAGAGCCATGTCGGCCCGGAGGCCGGCCGGCCTCGCCGGCCCACACCTGCGCGCTCCCCCGCCTCGCTGCTCCGCAGGCGGCCGCGGCTCAGCGCCCGCTCCTTCGCCCGGGCTCGCCGGTTTTGGGCAGCCCATGGGCCGCGGCGTTTCCTTCGATGGCTGTGTGAGGCCCGGGCCCTTCCCGCCCAGCCTCGGCGAGGCCTCCCCTTCGGGCAGCCGCGCTGGAGGCGGCTCGGGTGGCCCAAGGGCAGCGAGGCTCCTGCCGACCCACCGCAAGCCCCGCTAGGGCGCTTCGGCAGCGGCTAGGCGAGATGGCCGCCGTCGGCGCAGGAGGGGGGCGGCCGGGGCACGCACACCCGGGACCACCGAGCACGGAGGCTCTCCCGGGGCGGGCGCAGGGCTCACCCGGCGGAGGGGCCCGCGGGCGGGAGGCACGGTACGATACGAACCGCCCCGCCGGCTGGGGCGGCGAGGGCGCGGCCGGAAGGCATCGCCCCGCGGCAGCCGGTC
>VYZM01016708.1:840501-855239 GCA_013398915.1 Dromas ardeola
CCGCACCGCCATGGGCCCGAAGCGGCCCAAAACCGGCGGGGTCGCCTCAGCGGGGGCCGCGGCCAAGAGCTGGGAGGCCGCGCTGGTGTCCGCCCGCCTCGAGGAGGTGAAGGCAGCCGAGGGGCAGGGCAGGGGCCGCCAAGCCCCGGGATTTGAAGGTCGGGGGTGGGGGGGAACCAGGCCTGAGGCGGCCCTCGCCGCTCCTCCGGCCCGGTTGTGGCGGTCGCTGCTGGGGGGTCCGCGGGGTCCCCCGGGTGGCCCCGGCGGAGGGCGGCGGGTCGACCCGACGTGCGGCGGAGCTGCCCCTCCGTTGCCCCCCGCCCCGGCCCTGAGCAGCGGCCCGGCGGGTTTCTTGCATTTTCTCCTCGGCGCTTTTCCTTCTGGGGCGCTGGGTGCCAAGTTTTGGCTGGGAGCGAGCGTTTTATAAACTGCTGAACAACGAGGTTTGATGGAGGTGCTGACACAGCATTAACTGTAGCGTTGAAAATGCGAGGCTGTAATTTTCCTGCTTGAGTGTGTGCAGCTAAAAGGCACTTTTCTTCTTTTTAATTTTCTTTTTTTTTTTAACAGAGTGTGAGGATCTAAAGGCATATTTAGGTTTCCAGGTTCTGTGTAAGCGTTGTAATTCTAATAAATCTTGACTTGCAAAGAGAGAATTTGGTTTCAAAACAGGGTAGTAGTTTAGCAAACAATAATATTTATCTAGCATGTGTTTGTCTAGAGCTGCTTCTGCAAGTGAGACAAATGACTTCTGTGGCTTCCTTGTTTGGTGGGTTCCTGTTGTGCCCTATTAAAAAAAAAGGTGTTTTTTGTTATTGTTGCTGTGTTTTGGGTTTTTTTTTTTTTAACATGCCAGTAGTTCTGGTTAGGCATGAGGACTTTTGAATTCAGGAGGAGGCATTTAAACTGATTAATCAGTTTTCCTGAAGATGTCACAGATGTCCAAAAATCTCTTAAATACTTACGTGCTTTTGCCTTTTTATGGTAGTAACCATATAGTACAAGTTTAGCCAAACAAAATAATTTTTGAAGGTGCTCAGCTAAGGCTGTTGTTTCCCATTTTTCCCTAGAACGTAGATTTTTCAGTAGAGTTCAAAGGCACTTGAGCCCTTTCTTGGTTGTGAATCTCACCCGTTCTGTCAGAGAACCTCCCTGAAGCATGAGAAGGGAGTGGTGGTTCAATCTCCATCACCTACTCAGTTCCTGACCTTTCTCCTGTGCTTACTAGCAAGGTGCCAATTAGTGATTTTTTTTTTTTCATGGTGTTGTTTATTGTGTTTGTGGATATTGTCCAGTGAATTCATTGGACAAAGTGCTTTGTTTAACCTGCTGCTTCTACATGTAATTTATTACATTTGTTAAATGCAAACCATTATATTGAAGTATTTTAAAAGGTAGGAAATAAAATGCTCAAAATTTAGGAAATGACAGAATTAGGATTATTCAGGACCACACATTGAGGCAGATGGAAAGAAATGTTGAGTTTGTTCACTGAATGGGGCAAAAATTCTGTAGGAAAAAATATGTGATTGCCTAATTAAAGATTATTGTAATGCCTATTTGGTATAGGCATTTGGAGGCTGAATTAAGGTTTCTTGGTTCCTTAATTTTGGTATTGTCCAACTGTTTTCCAGTTAAGCTTTCTCTGTCTTGCTATTAGCAGGCAGAGCCTTGGGAACACGGGGAAAAACTGTTTCCCTGCTGTGGTCAGCTTGAACTCAGGCTTCTGTGATGCTGGGCAGCCGCTGAAATCTCTTATTGCAGGAAAATTCTTATTCAGCCCTTATAGTCATGGGCAGGAGCGTACTTGGTGCAAAAGTGTCAAATGCCAACAAATCTCTTCTGAGCATGTGTGAATCAAGATTCATCAAGTATGGCCAAATGTGGGTATACTTAATATAAATAAACACACTCTGTAAAAGCACATCTTTGACACAAGCATGGCTGTGCTGCCAATTTTAGTTCCTTCCTCTTGAAGACGGGGGGAATTGAATATCTTAATTACTTAATCACATAGGGTTTTTTATTAAAGGAAAAACATGATTTTTTAAAATGAAATGTCATTCTGCAAATAATCTAACCACACTATTCCATCCCCCTCCCCTGCACCCCAGGAATCCTATAGCATACAAGATTTAAACTTGAATATGTAAAGGTCAGGAACTGAAAGCAGCCTGTAAAATAGAGTGTTGAGCAACTTTAATTGTAGGTGTCATGAGACACAGTGCACAAAATTATTTCTTACTCCTCCTCAATATTTTATGTGATATACCATATGAATCTGAAATTATTTGGGAGATGACAGGAATTCCTATCAATTAAATAAATTTCTGTCCTTGTAATTAATGTATAAAGAATTTTAAAATCTTTTACTTGTATCAATGTAGAGAATATTCTTTCCCTTTAGTGGAGTCAAAGGGAATTTACTAGAACTGGTTTTAAATTGTACCAGATAGACTGAGCAATGAAATTTTACATTTTAATGTGTGTTTATGGCTTACAATGTTTTATTAGTCTGATCTATGAAAAGGAGTCATTTTACCAGTGGTGTTAAGATTTTATGGACGGGTATGCTAACTAAATTATGATTTAAATGGTATTTACTAACCAAATAATTGCTTTTACTAAACGCACTGTGAAAACTGGCAAACACACAACTTAAAAACACATACAGAGGAAATATGGATTTTGCAGAGCCTTACGTTATGGTTTATATACATCTTTTTTTGTTTCTAATGCGCTACACAGAAGAACATGGAGCTGCAAGTTGTATTTGCCTTCAGATAGTTGTCAAGATATTTTGATTGGGTTCTCTGCAGTATTAAATTACAAAATATAAATTAAGATTCTTAGGTAGTTTTAAACTTTGCCTGCTTTAAGTAGTTAAAGGGCGATATTTGCTAAGTGAAAGGTGAATTCTGGGCAAATACAGCCCTTAATTGAAATAACTGTTATCTATTTTGTGTTCTTATTAGCTAGTATAACTAAGCATAGCAACTGGAAGCCACGTTCTGCTCTGACTTTCCATCTATATGGTTTCTCTCATTTTATTGGCATTTTAGGGCCTGAAAGTTGAACTGAAATTAAACCTTGTAGAACTATTAAAAATGTTCTGAATAGGATGGCTCCGCTTTTGATTACTATTCATACTGCTTCCTCTTCGGAGAGGAATTAACATTCAATTGAGCTTTGAAAGTCTCTGACCTGTCCAGATTATACAGCAAAAGCTCAGGCTCTTAAAAACAGAATCCATTAGTAATACATGTGTGTGTCAGGCAGCAGATAATGAAAGTGGACTTGAAGATTTTTTTTTTTAGTAGTAGTGCCCCACACAGTCACTACGTTAGGGCAACAAAATTCCTGATGGGCAACCTTTCCCAGTAATGCCAGCTGTGTTTACTGATTTACAAGCTCCCTCATTGTTGAAAGCAAAGAGTGCAAGAGATAATATTGCTCTAAGTGTTCATAAATCACTAATAAATCTCATTATTTCTGAGGCATTACTTAGAAATCAGGAGATTAAAGAACTCTTGCTGTTTGATGCTCAGATGTTTGGAGTTTAAGTTTTCAAATGTTTCTCTTCAGCCATTACAGTTAAATTTGAAATGGTGCTGTAATGAAATGAATCTACTAGTTGTGGCCTTCAGAAAAAAAAACAAACTGCAAAAAAGAACCAACATCAAAAACCATGCAAACAAACAAAAAACAACCAACAAAAAAAAAAACCACAGCTGAACAAACACCTCCCCCCCCCCATTAAATACCTCAAGAATAAGTGATGATGCAAAATGACAGATACTCAGATTGCCTGGAAGTGGAGGTGAGGTGTGGTGGATGCTTGATGCTTTTCCTGGTCAAAGAGAAACTGGTACTGCAAAAATAAACAATATACCTGACATGTTCAAATGTCTTTTCTAGAACAGCTGCCCTTTTGAGTCTAGGAAATGAAGCAGAGAAAACAAGATATGTTTAAAAGGAAACAAAATTTTGTGACCTACATCTGCTTTTTTCGTCAATGTGAATTGAAGTGAGAGATTTTTTTAACATACCTATGCTATTCCAGTACTACTGTGAGAAATAAGATATGTAGGCTAGGTGTACTGTTTTTTAACAGTTGGGAAAAAGATCACATTACAGAGGGATGCAATGAAGGCTTGAGAACAAAATCAGGAGAAGATGAGACACGTTACGTATTTTCTGAAAACAAGGATTTTGGAAAACTGCTAGGTACTTAAATGGAGCTTTTGGAGTTAGGTGGGGTCTCTTCACTTGAGGGACATTCAAGCTTACCACGCAGATGGTATTCTAACACTGAAAGAGAGTTTGGTGCGTTTTGACTCTTGACATGGCCAAGAGTTTTAAAACAGGGAGGACAGTGTCATTTGTGACAATGATTGTTACTGTATGTTTTCAAGTGAGAGTGGTCTGGCCTCCCCTTAATTGGAACTTGTTTCAGGTTGTTTAAGGAGTATTCTGTTACCAATGCCACATTTCCAGCTTCAGGCTTTTTTTTTCCATTCATGTTTGAATCGGCATCGTTGATTCTGTGGGCTGTCTGCTGTCTGCATTTTGGTTGTCTTTGTTCACAGTACGTAGTGCTTGTGTTATACTCTCAATGGCAGCGCGCACACACACACACACACACCCACACCCACCCCGACAGTTTCCATGCTTTTCCAGTAGCTATTTTTATGGTTTTCTCTATCCTGTTCTTTAAGCAGGGAACCTCATTTGAGGTAGCCTTAGGGTCACTAATCCTTTCTCAGGTCTTGCTTCTACAATAACATTTGAAAAAATTAAACTAAGTAGAGGAGCAGTTGTACATTGAGGGAGAAAATATTTTTAAAGTAACCATATACATTTTACTACTTTTCCTTCTCATTTTTATGTTGTGATTTTAGGTGGTGAGCTGTAGAAGCAGGGTCTGTTTCTTCTCTATCCTTCCAGTGCCTTGAACATTAAGGCTACCGTTACGGTATTGATAATATAAGGGCAATATTGCAAAAATAATAGATTTTTAAGGTCAGAAAAGAGCATAGTCAATTAAACATCTTAAACTATATACTAATGCTGCACATGTGCTGTCCTTATTGACTTCAGTGGCTGTTCTCAATATTCAGCTTTTCTGAAAAATGATCCTCAAGGGCTTCCAAATTGGTCAGTCTAGAAATAGATGACATGCTTTTAATTACTCTGGGAATTCTGGATCATTATTCTCTGTTAAAGTGTGTGTAGCTATTTCTGGTATTTATCTAGCTCCAGTTCCCAGGTATTGCACCTTTTATTACAAAAGGAATATTTTTTTCTTCATTTCACAGCTAAGGAGGTGTGGACTATCTCTAATACTGTTTAAATTTTTATGCAAAAGACCTTGTATTGAGTTGCATATACTTCTGTCGAATTAAGTTAGGTGGGGTTATAATTTTTCACTACCAGTTATCTTGTAGAGGCTGATTCCATGTATTTTATTTTTAATATATTAGCCAGTGTTTTGCCTATGCTATAAATAGTCTCATAGCTGTTCAGTGGAGAAGCTTTAGCAGCTTGTTTCTTTGAAGCAGAGAATTTAGGAGGGTAAGAAAATGTGGCACATTGATGTCAAGGGCGTACCTTTTGCTGAGGGCATACATTTTTCTGAGAATGTCTGTGTTTGGATAAATCCTAACTTTTTGAAAAATTCCTTTTCCACAAGCGGGTCTTACCCTTTGGTGCTTGTTACAGGCTGCTGTGAGTGAAGGTGGGCACCACAGTGGAAATTAGGAAAATTCTCTCTCCTTCGCTTCTAATGCCTTTCCAAGGAATGCATAATTATCATGAAGGAGAGTCTCATTGCTCAAACGTAACCCTGAAAGTGCCTGGGAAATACTAGAGGGGCTAGAGAATAAGGATTTGGAGAAGGAATCAGGATGGAGAAAGCTGGAAGTGGGATCAGATAATAAAACTAGGGACTATCTGGACAAGGAGACTGAGGACGAGAGCTAGGGGAGCAAGTAACAGATGTGGGAAGCGTTAGGAGAAGTGGCGGAACTCAGATGAGGAACAGCGAGTGGAAATGGAAGGAGAAATGAGCTAGAGACAGTTGTGACCAAGGGGTGGAAAGATCAAGAAGAGACAGGACTATAAGGAAGACAGGTTTCACAGACATCGTTGTTGCAGGATGATATTAATCAGTGCTAAGCAGGTTTAATTTTTGGGCACCAAGATACCGTCATGTTTTAAGGTGGAACTGAAGAAGGCAAAAAGCAGAGGTTTTAGGACCGTCTGATGGAGATTTCTTTGCATATCCAAAGAACTGCAGAAGTTGTGGGAGCTGGCTCTCTATTGCTGCTGGACCGTGCTTCCCCTAGCATCTAGAGTAGTACCTGACATTCCTGAGTTTTGCTCTTCTTGAGCTGTCAGCATCTGTCTGTGAGACTTACAGGGCCTTGTTTCCCTCTTTTAGTGGTCCTCACTGAAGTGGACACCATAGTGAATAGTGATATCAGTTACTCTATTAGCTCCAGTAGCTCCATCACATTGCAGGTGGATGGTTGTTCTAAAGGCTTCGTCTCTGCTAGCAAGCCCTGGGAACACCAGTATACTGCCACGTGAGAGCATTTCAATCTCAGTTCTGAAAGCCAAGAAAATGATGCATTTGCACACACTCTTCAAAGAATGGTAAAGTTTTTGTGTCCGACTCTTGGCAACTATACAATGACAACTTTAACTTGAATTCAGATTAACTGCAACTCCTGTGCGCGTGTTTTGATGATAATACTGGAATACCTAGCTCTTTCGTAGTGCTGTGCACTGGTAGCTATCTTGGCAACTTCAGGCAGGAGGAGGTATTGTCCCCTGTCCTATCGCCCCAACTAGAAAGGTGAAAAAGAAATTCAGTGTACTTGGTGCAGTCCCCCCACAGGCCATCAAGCAGTGCCTGCTGCCCCAGCTCAGCTGGACACTCTGCTTTCATAAATTCCATCATGTTTGCATGCTCCTAGAGCACCATTGATATGTTTGCACTGTTCTGCATTTTTTAATTTTAAAAACTTAAAGTTTGTTTTGTGCTGCTATGAAAGATCAAGGAAGTTTATGATACGCGGAACTGTAGGGGCCCTTTTGGATTAGGTATCTGCTCTGTAGCTACTTGCAGTTTCAGAAGGTCAGCTGTTGCTTTCTCCCATCCCACGTCATCAGTTACTCAAATTGTAAACATTTAGGTAGGCTTTTTTTCAGCTAAGAGAAGGAACAAATGAAGAAGGGTACAGTAAAACTGGAAAAAGAAACATCTTCTTTTACCATTTACATCTAACTTTTTTTTTTTAATGGTTCCTTTCCCTCTACCATCGATTCAGATTTTGTTCCTCTTTTCCACAAGGACTTTGTATGTAATATACACATATGAAAATATTTCCATCAAAATTCTAAAGTTACTACCCTTTCTTAAATTTGTCTTTAAAATCTTTGTATGTTATGATGCACGGTGGACTGGTATGTGACTCTGCTTAGGCTGGTCCTGATAGCGTGACAATGACTTGTGACTATCTTGATCTCACTCAAGCTCTTTCCGTATTTACGTTTATGCAGCTTTATTGGTATCCTTGCAGTTTACACATGCAGATTTGCAATGAAAAAAAATGATTTGGTGATTCCTGAAGAGTGTACAGCACAACCCTTGGAAGTGCTTATGGTTCAGGCACCACTGATGCTGATAGAGAATACTCTGGAGTGAGATGTAAATGTGCTGGAGGTAGCCACTCGCTTTGTGAAAGGGATTCCAGTAGGTTAAAGTAAAAGAAATGGGAAAGAAGGGTAACCAGTAGAAGTTACTTAAATTACATCATTTTGAAGCTTTTGGGGATGTATATCACTAAATAACGTGTTCCAGTCTTCTCTTGTTCTGCATTTCTGTAATGCTGAATTTGGATTTTTTTTTCATAAAAATATGTGCATTTTACTGCAAATGTTTGAAAATGCTAGTGTTTTTCATTTGTCAGTATTGTAGTGAAATATAACTTGCCATTGATAAAAAATTTGTTGTAGTTCAGAATACTTAGTGAAACTGTGTAAGAACCACAGTATGCATAAATATACCCTCATAAAACAGCATATAAATAATGCTACAATTTTCAGAAAACGGTATCTGGGCATACTCCAATTCCCAGGATGAGGGAGCTGAGATTTGTTTATTTTTTTCTACAGCAAATAACCACAATAATGCATATATTCAATGACAGTAATGCATATATTCAAAATGCATGTCTTGTTTGCTTACTGAACCGTCAAATCTGCAAATGTAATTTAGAAGTTACTTTATCTTTGTGTGATGCTAATGCAGTGTTTGCCTGCGGGGAGGTTTGTAAGAGGTTGTTAGTAGGCATTTGTGTTTTCCATAGCATAATGCTGCCACCTGATGGCAGAAAGAATTGCGACAAGGTAGTATGTGCTTTTTCGGATTGTATACAGTTTATTTCAGTGTGATTCATACAGTAGTGTTTAATATGTCTTAAAGAGGGTAACCATGTCTACAGGATTACTCCTTGAAACTGCAGAGAAGCACTTTTGTTTGCTTGGGTTTTAATGCCTTAAATGTTTTATTTTGGAAAGTAGGATGACTGGAAGCCTAGCATTGCTTTCGTTGTTGGGACCAAAGTTGAGGATGAAATCCACACCAAGGCCCTGTCTCTTGCTGTGCAGGTGCCACAGCGGAAGCTCTTCAGTGTGATAACGCATGAAGACATTTTCAGACAGGTATTCCAAGACAGGAACTTTTAATAACAAACCAAACTCTAGATCTCACTTCTAGATACTAACTTATTTGATCTGTTGTAACTATAAATTTTATATTCAATTGAATTACTCTGTGGAAGTTTAAAAATTACACTAATTCATAGGAGTTAAAAATGGAAAAAGAAAACCTTACTGTATAATCTGGTCTGCTCCCTGTAAATAGTGAGGTTTTGTTACAGACTTTTCTTCAAGGTGCTGATCACAAAAAGCTTCCTCCCTAAGGTACAGGAGTACTGTAGGATGATTCCTCACTGTTTTGGAGTGTGAGTGTAGTGTTTGCAAAAGGGAATAACGAGTAAAATAATTTGTGTCAACTTAAAATCTTCTCACAGGAGAATGCTTTATTTCATTGCAGATCAGAGAATCTGGGAATCAAAAGGGAAAAAAGGTTAAGGATGTGCCGATGTACTATGAGGTAGGTTAAAACATATATTGTAGAGTCAGTGCTCTTTTACACTGAAGTAAATACAGCTGTGTGATTGTGTTACGCATACCTGAATAAATGCCAATCTATTGGATGTAGCTGGTGAAAACACAACCATCTAGATACTTAAACTGCGTTCTTTTTGGGATACCAACAGTCTTCTGTTGGACTGCTAATTAAGTGAGGATCAAGATGTCTTTTTAGGAGTATCAGTTTTATTACGTTAAGAATACGTTACGTGGTCATATTTTGATGGTGGTGTCACGAATTACAGAATAATGATTAGACTGCTCTCTCAAATGCTCTCAGTAATTTAGAGATTTATAACTTCATTTATGGGAATGCAGTCCTATAAATGAAACACCATTTCTGTGTGTATCCATTGTAATCTCAGTTTGACGTTAAATTCTAACCTGGTTCGTCTAGTGGGGTAAATCAGCGGGGTTAGGAATCATGCTTAGTACAAAGAGTACTTCCTCCTACCTTGTTAATGTTTTACTTACAGCTTGTGAAAGGTTATAAAATCCTGTGATTAATTAGAAGATTGTTTAAAATTTTCTCAGGTAGAGTTTTATGGCCCTACAGACCTGGAGCATAAAGAATTTTGGATCCCTCTAAAAAGATCTTGTTTGCGTTTTAGTTCTGCAATGACTAATAAACTTTTTATGTGTCTCAGGTTTTGGTGGACTTTATAACAGGTCTTTTTAGTTGCAGTCTGTTTTTCAGTAATGCCAGACTACTATCTGAACAAGTCCCTTTGGAATTATTTACCACTGACATGACTGTGAAATTTATTCAATTAACCCTCTTCGTTTAGGACTAGCCTCCCAGGCAAACTCACCGTTATATTACCTGGTATGTAAACCCTCTTCAGTCCTACTAACAGAAGAATTTTGAAGTCTAGCTCTAAGCAGAAGCTTTGCATGATACCTGTATTTAATTACTAAGAGCAATTTTCCTTGTGAAGTGGATACTTATTAAATTCCAGCTGTCAGTGCTGTGTCTCATTAGCTACTTACTTTACTCCTCAAAGACATTTTTTTCCTCCCCTCCTTTAGCAGAGAATATAAAATGCCTGTTCTGACCTTTTGCTTGGACTCAGTTTCCGTTCTGGCTGTAGCAAATTAAAAGATTGATCATGTTGCCACAAGCATTAAGATCCCGCCTCTCTGGGCAGAATTTGCTCCTGAGCATTCACTTACAGTCGATGTGCAGTTTGTGCGTTCAAAGCTTTCACTGCAGAAAGGATAAACAAGTACGAGGGTAGCACAGAACACAGGGTTGTGAAACGTTCTTCGGAGAGGAGCATTTCTATCTTCAATGCATACGGTTCTCTCTTCTGTGGTAGGATTCAACACACTGACATTTCCACCAGTGCATATTCATTTCTAGGGAGACTGTAAATGAGATTCCTGACATTTAGTGGTCTTTGAACATATGACGTGTACATGTGTGTGAATTTGTGACCGATGGCATGCATAGTAATGCAGTTATTAATGGTATTAATAGTAACATTGTCATTGGTCTTGCACATTGTGCCTACTGAAATGCAGGGGGTTTTAATCAATTTCAGTGCAGCAGTCTGCAGGGCCTACAAGTCAAGAAACTTGAACAAACTGCTCTTGGTATATTGCAAGCTGATTATATATCATAGTAAAATAATTCCTGTTATCTACTCTAAATTATTTCCCTTCAGGGTTTCTATCATCTTACTGTGTTGTATTTCATAACACTCTTCTTGTACCAAGTGAAGAGGATCAGGGTAGGGTTTATGAATATGTAGCTCAAAGATTTCCAAATCCAGGAGGATTAGGTGTCTAACACCTTTTCTGTCTCTGAAGTGACTTGATGGGAGTAGGAGTCTTGATTGGTAATTTTGTGCTAATTTCAGCACTTAATAAAATGATGTTAGGCTGAGTCTCTCATAACAATGCTGTCAAAATTATTTTTTTTCTTTGTATATGGAAGGGAAAATGTTATGCTTCCTGTAAAATACCAACAGATTTCATAATGAATCAGAGTAATTGTACAGTAGTTCCAACAGACAAGACCTAAAACTACAGTATGTTTGAATAAAATATATGCGTTTTATAAGCAAACATATTTTTTATGTACCTGTTTTTGTCAGCTTTCTATTAAGGTTGGTAATGTCATGTGTAATTAAGGTGCTTTACCACTACTAAATATTTTAGCGTTTTAGTTTCCAAAGCTTGAATTTTGAAAACTTACCCGAGCCTAAATTTTCCATACTAGGTTTGTTCATGAGGTTGATTTTATTAAATTATTTTTAATTGAAAATTCTGGTGAAATTGAGTTCAGGGGCTGTGTGGATGGAAGTATTCTTTTTTTACTCTGTAAGAGTTGTTTTCCAGTTTTGTTGGACTCAGTGGGACAGGGTCAGGAAAGTTTCCTTTGTGTTACCCAGGAAGTTTTGAGAAGGAGTCTTGTCCCATACTCATAAGGGAACAAGCTGGAGCTGGGGAGTAGTACCATGGTGAGAAAAAATTATGAAAGAAGCTGGAGCCTCATGTGGCCCCTTCATGTGAGAAGAGTGGAAGTAGATAGATGGTGTTCCTGAAAATGGACAGTTGAATGAGAAACACGGACATGAGAGAGAGAGAGAGAGGGATGGAAGGGAGAGAGATGTGCGACCATTTTGTGGTTCTCTTGGATAAGTTGAGATGCTTGGGATAAAGGGTCGTGGAAGGATGAAAAATGCAGAAGTGGCAGAGAGGAGAGCAGTTTTGTTTGGATGTGGATCCCAGAACACTGCCTTCAAAATGTGTCCTTGTGCTTGTGAAGTCAACAAAACTGAAGTCCTTTCATACTGCTTTGACTTATTTTGAGGACAAGTCATTCTGTGTAGCCAAACAGGCTTAATTGCAATTAAAAATATTAATCTTTATTTCACTACCAGTCAAGAATTACTATATTAATTCTGGTTTGTCACAGCAAGGCTCCTACCTATAGCTGTCAAACTTGAAAAATACAATCAAATCTGTTGTCAAATCCAAATTGTGGCCCATTCTTATCCTGGAATTTTGTGATACTGGAGCAGAATAAATTAGTTGTAAATAAATATTTCTCAGCTGTTAATCATTGAGCAGATAGCTAACTAATTCTGCTGGCATCTCCTGCATTTTGAGGATGGGAGGCAGCATGAGCAGTGTGCACTGCACTCCAGAAATCCTCACTAGACTTACGATTTCTTGAGGACAGATACAGGTGAATACAAGTTAAAACAGCTCCTAGGCATGGCATAATTAAATATAGAGAGATACAAAAAAAACAACCCAAAACCTTTACTAAGGAGTAAATTCGTCTTCTGTTAGACTTGTATAGCATGCTGTGGAAGAGTGGAAGCATGCTTTAAGTAGAAAAGATCAGCACAACCCAGGGGAAGAGGCCATTACACAAGTGGAGTAAAGTCTGTGATAACAGAAAATCCCGAAACTTGCCAAGGGGTGGGAGGAGGAGGTGGCTGGAGAACCACCTGAAACCACGTGAAGAACCTGTAGAGGAAGAGGTAAATGGACTATCTGGGCTTTGGACTCCAAATGTAGTGGAAGTAGTTGGTGTAGATGAAAGGAAAGTTTCCTGCAAGTTATTTTTTTTTTCTTTTTTTTTCTTTAATCCTGCACCCTGTCTTCAAAGATGCCTTTTTTCTCCTCTTCGTCTTTCCTTCCCCTGCGAGACACAGAGCTTTGAAAAGAAGTTTTCCTTCTCCCTTCATCTCTAGTAAACTGACCCAATGCTCTCTCTGTTCTCAGTCTAGGCTGGGGAGGGCTTGGTAAATGCCTGGTATTTTAGCTTACGTTGTTACAGTTTACACTGTTCCGGCTTACAAAAGGATTTAAACGGGAGTTATGTTGCTTCTCTGAGAGCTAATTTTTCTGGTCAGGTGTGAAAACTTCAGACTTGTTTTCCAAGTGTAAATGTGATCTGATTTCCCAAGAGACCATAGTGAATGCTACAGAAATAAATAAATAAATAAATAAATATGCACGAAATAAGATCATTAAATAGTTTTGATTCTTCTTTTTTTTGGTGAGAAAGGCTACTGACAAGAAAATTTCTAAACACTGCAGCCCAAGAGTTGGATTTCTTACCAGTTTGGTTTGTGTTCTGTGAAATTAGTAGATAGATAGATTTGAATGGCAGAAGAGACGAAGACTATTGTGACCTGTAGCACAAGTCACAGTATTTTTTTTCAAAAATAATCTATGGGTTGAAAGTTTTAAAATCAGTATTGGATGTTTTTTTTAGAAGACTGAGAACAATTGAGAATCTACTACAAGTTAATTTGTTTCTGGGGAGGACCTTTCCTGATGAAGTTACTTCTAGTTTCAGTGTAAATGTATGTTTCAATGTATGGCTTACAGCCATATTTACTAAATTAAATAAAATCTTACAATTAATCTTCTCTGTGTAGAAACTTTGAGATTGTGTTCAAATTGTCCCTTAATTTTTCTCTTTATTTATCAATGTGTAATACATTCCTTCATGTTTTTTTTTTAAATTCTTTAATAATTTTTGTGAATCTTCTCGAACAGACATTTAGAATTCACTATTTTTATTTCATTGTAGACATTGAATGGACTTAGTGTTTTTGTTAAATACCTGTCAAATACAAGCATAACATAATGCATGTGCTCCTATTTGACAGCTCATTGTATAGAAATCTGAAGATTGTGTAAGTTATCTTGGCTGCTGCCTTGCACTAAGAGGTAATTTTGGGTTGATTGTTTTATCCTTGACCAATGAGTCCTTCCCAAAGTTACCACTTTACAGGTTTTCCATCCTGTAAATTTGGCCTGGTTTCCTCCTTCTGAGATGTAAATCTTGTAATGTAACGAAATGAAATCATATTGCTTTCTTGTACTATGCTAACTACATTAACCAAATGTATTTGTATGAATGAGTTTTCCACTATATTCTTTATATCTCTCATGGTTATTGTGTCTTCTGGAGATCTTACAATTGAAGACTTTGTGTATTTTCTTAGATGACTGACAAACTTTTAAATAGAATAGTCTCAGTATGTTGTATGCTTCAGACCTCAGAAGAAATTCACCTGTTTGATGATTACTCTTTGTTTGTAATTGCCTTTTTAGATCTACCAGTTAATGAGTTTTAATCTTTGTCACTGCTTTCTAAATCAATAGTCAAAGAATACTTAGGGAATTCTGCTTTTCACTATACCATATTATCTATTTCAACCAGAATTGCAGTCTTACCGGAGAGAGCTATTCTCTTTGTGAAAATGCTACCTTCTTTTTTTCTTTCTTTCTTTTTTTTTTTTTCCAAAAAGAACAAAATATATTCGTCATCTAAAGAGTTCTTCAGCGACCTGTTTTTAAAACTTCTTTGATTACAATGTCCAGGTCTACTGGTTTTTGGTATGCCTAGCTTTAAAAGCTGCTTTTTTGCAACTTCCTATTGATACAGTTGGAAATAACTGCTTATTAATGAAGTGATACAACCATATTATCTGTTGTTTTTCCACATATAGAGCAGCATAATCACTGATTAGCCCTACTTTTCC
>VYZM01016709.1:10039-44583 GCA_013398915.1 Dromas ardeola
GTTTGGAAAGACATTCAGTAACTTATTGAAGGTGCGAGGGTGGGGATGGAAGGTCACACTGGAAAGCTTTGCTCAAGGTACATTTATAGGTTGCTTGATCCATCCTCGGGGCCCTTTTCTGCAGCAGTTCTTCCTGTTGATCTCACATCTCCTTTGTTGATACAGTACCTCCCAGGAGGCAAGTCTCCCTCCCTCACATTCCTTGAGGGCTCCCACTCTTGGAATTACAGTCTCATAATTGAAGCATTTGAACTCAGTTTTCTTCAGGGAGTGAGGCATGCTAACTGCTTTTGGTGTGTTATATATCAATGTGTATGAAACCATGGACTATCACGGTTTCCCTCATGCCAGATAAAAACAGCTCAGTTAAGATATTTTTTTTTTTTTGTGCATGCCCAGGATTTTTTACATAGATGAAGTTGCTGTTGTTGTAATTCCTGGCATGTTGCACGGACACTATGGAAAACAAGACAAGAATTTCACCAATATTTCCTAGGTGAGAGAGCACCTAATCCAGCAGTTGCTTTCAAAGAGAAGTAACCCAAGGAGCCATACAGCTAAATTAGCCAAACAGCATGTTTCATTTCCTAAACATGTAATTACCCTAGAAGCAATACAGGTGAG
This sequence comes from Dromas ardeola, assembly GCA_013398915.1. Classification (NCBI taxonomy): domain Eukaryota; kingdom Metazoa; phylum Chordata; class Aves; order Charadriiformes; family Dromadidae; genus Dromas; species Dromas ardeola. Next base: position 10,664 of record VYZM01016709.1, read on the forward strand.
AACATCTTAGACGTTCTCCTCAAGAGCATAAACAAGCGGTGGCTTAAATGCTATCTTAGTAACAGATATGCAAGACAAAAGGCAAAACTCTCTTCCACTCCCCCTCACAACACTGCCGGCCCCAGGAAAGAAACAGTGTCAATTCTATTAATTCCTCTAACCACAAAGGTGAAGAAATCCCTACTGGACATCCACAATCAGTTAGTAAAAACTGATCTGCAAGAGAAACGACCCAAGCTTTCACGGATCATGGTCATGTAGCCATCACATGCTACTTACAATGCCTACCTGTCTGCTTGAAGAAGCAAACTTGCTGCAGCCACACTTGTTGGAATACATGTTAAAGAACTGTTCAAAACATTTGCAAAAGAGAAATGAACTCTTTGCATAAGGTTTTTCTCTAACTTGAGTGAGCTAAATCCAAGTCAGTCACGTTACATCATTGCACAAGCAGTGTACAGACATGTCAGGCTTCTGATTTACTTTTTTAGTCTTAACATTTGCAATTAGCACTTTCTCTTCTAAGATACAATTTTTAACAATCATTTGGCATTCAAAATTGGAATTGTTAGTGTCACTTCAAATACACCTTCTATAGGACACAACATAATAAATATTTGTTTGGCAAACTAAGGTTTACTACATCTCCCTGGCATCAAGTGACAGCACTATATCTTTCTGCAGAGAAAACAGATCATCGTGGTGAAATTGCTTATTTTTCCTTTTATTTGCTTTGCAATATTCTTTTAATTGTTTTTATTGGCGCTAACACAGAAGGTAAGAGGTCCACTCCCCAGTTAATGGAGAACCGTAGAGGAAGAAGCAACGCATTCAAATACTGAGCGCATCCCAGAGCACTGTCACCACTGCATGATAGGCATCATCTTCTGATAGCCTAGACTGGCTAAGACACAGCACACTGCTCCATACAAACCCAGCTGTTGCCAACTTATGTCAAATTGTGTTACACACACATTAAAAACCAGGATCGTCACTAGGCCTAACTGCTTCATTAAGTGCAAAATTAATTTAAATGCCCCAATTAACGTGATTCTGATCTGACACCATTGTGCTTTTCATAATTGTTTCCCCCCCCAACAGGTTTCTTTTCATTTGCCCTCACTCTGTATCTTCAGAGTAAACTAGTTTCACATTTACATTTTAACCCAAACAACAAAGGCCAGCAGTTTTCCCAAAGAGATCTGATTCTCAGTCTTTTAATCCCAGCAACTCCAGGAAAGCCACAGATCAAAACTCAAGTAGTCCCAGTCAGAGTGGCTAATTAAAGGAAGACGAATGTAGATTTTATTTATTAAATACAAGAATATTTGACCAGCTTTCAGTACAAATCAATTACTGGAACATTGGCATCATCCAACACAATGCTACTGTGCATTTTATGACCCTTTTTTTCAGCCAAGTTTGCTAATCCTTATCAAAGCTCAAGCTACTATACTTCAAACAGAAAAGTACATTTCCTAACACTATACAAAAGAGCACCCTTCACAGAACTCAGAATGGAAGAGCTGTATCTACTGTAGGAGAACTTTCATTTCACCATTGGTTCACTAACAGAATTTTCTTTCTAGTTCTTGAAAGAGAGTTAACCCAGTACACAAGGAAATAAATCTGTTGATCCTAAGGTTTAGGATGTGCCTTGTAGTTTTTGGTATTATCCATACATCTCCAGTCCTTAAATTATTGGTCATTTTGTGTTTTTCATGTAGTTCATACTAATGGATAGTGAATTAGGAAGCAATTTAGGGACTAAAATTGGTATTCAGATTTATGACTCAAAGCACAGACTTTTATTAGGAGTTCACCTGGTCAGCTGCCTTGATACCTTGTACTTAGTGCATTATAGCCCAAGATGAGTGATGGTAAGAAGCACTTTTCTGCTATAGCCTATGCCAGAACAAAGCTCCATAGTTCTGAAAAGAATTCGCCATATACTTGAACATTGTTAAGCATGAAGTAGACTAGCCTGTTCAGACTACGGTTCAGCCTGGCTCACTGAAGTTTAGTAAGTGATCAGCTCACTGCCAACCTCCTGCAATTTTTGCAGGCATATTAATTGTTCTGGTGACCAAAAGCCTGACATGACCCAAAACATTATCTTTTCTGGAAGCTATTTCTCTTTATACAACCAGACAGTCCTACTAGATACTTAAAAGTAAGTCTCTGGAAGCCATGTACATAACAGGTCACAAAGCTTGATTTGCAAGCACACTCATGAGATATGAGGTAGCAAGCCAAACATACGTCCGCCAAGTATTGCACAAAGCAAAAAGCTTCTTCCTAGCTAGTCAAGACAGGAAGATTATAATCACAGGCCGAATGGGACCCCTGAAGCTGCCATTGCAATGTGAAGAATTCTTATGTTTATTAAGGCCTTTCAAGAAAGTAAATGGGGAAGAGAAACAATCACCTCATCACTTGAATTTCATATCTTCTGTTGTATTTTAAGGCTTACTAGTGAGGGCTTTCAGGTGTCTGGGGAACTTCATTTTGTTTAAGTTTCCAATCTTAATGTTTGCTTAATAGATACTATTTGTAAACTTAGTGTTGCCATGTCCAATCTTTATTTGTATTTGTTTCTCCAGCATTTTTCCTCCCTCCTGTGTTTACTTCTGCATTGACACATCAAGGAAGGGCCTACTTTTGGCACACACTCTTGCCAAAACAAATTGTTTTATGCACAATCTCCTTTCATCAGAACTTCAACATATTAACAACTTAGTACATTGCATATAAGTGTATATCAAGGTTAAAAAAAACTGATGGGAGGACGAATGGTACACATGTCGAGGCAAGAAAGAATAAAGGAAAACACTTCTCTGAATTAAAGCCCTCTTAGCAGTGCAGTTGAAACACTACGCCCTACATTTTGTCCTTAGATAAGTTCAACCCTTGATTAAATCATGTTTACAAATAATTTGGGATCAATCCTCCTCTCTCCTGGAAACGATCAACAAGTTTAAAACAGAGCACTTGCTCTTTTTGGCAGGAGAGCGAAACAAGGGGTCGAGCAGACAGTTAAAAACTAAAAGTTAGGAGAGTAGAACTAAAGCAATTAGCTATTAACTGTCTCAAGTTTGCCTATGAACTGGGAAGTAAAACATATGGCAGTTTAAGCAAACATACCTTGGTATATAAGATAACATTGATCCAAGTCAAAACCCTTCACAGAGACCAGTTTAATGTGTACGTTAACTTCTATGATTATTATCCAGATACAGATTCACAGATGTTAACTGCAATAAACAATAAAATGAGCTTAGCACTTCACCTTCAAAATTGAGATCTAATATAGTATATTAAGTAATATCTATTGTCCCATTTAATTGGTATTTGGCAAAGCCATCTTTGATAAAGAGTAACTGTCAAAAACATTTTCTTGCAAATCCTAATCTGAGATAGTTCATGCTTTATTTAAAATTCTGCTCATTGTCAACAAGTTCTGCACAGTGAAGATGACAGGCTTTACATTACCTAGATTATTTTAGAAGGCGTATTTCTTGAGCAAGTAGTAATGCAGTGTCAAATAAGCTCACACATTAATTTACCAAGTTAAACTGAACATCTTTATGTACTGATTACATTTCAGTCAATTTCATTGTTATTTAATCAAGTAGCCCTACCTTCAGAAGCTACAAATGAACCCTTCCAACTATTTCTTGGTGAATTACCAGTTTTATTCCCAAGTGACATTTGAAGGATGTTCACACCAGTATGCCAGGATAAAAGGAAAACTCAAGATTATCAAGATCTGCAAGATGTAAGGCAAGAGGCTTAGCACTGCTCCCCACCACCCACGACTAAGCTTTCCCCTTTACATCAGAAGTCTGTCTCTTTATGAGACAAGGGATGAAGATGATGCATCGGCTTACGTTTAAAAAGATGTCTGAATAAAGTAATTTCCGTTAGGAATATGACCATTTAGAAATATGGCTTAGTTTCAGATCAAAGTAATCCTGCTAATTGTAACAAAGCAATTCAGTTTGAAGCATTTGGCTGACACAAAAGACTCAGCCTATGCAGCCACTGCCTCACCCTGCTCCTCCTCAGTGCCGAGAGTAGAGCGTAGACATGCTGCAAGAAGAGTGAAACCCATCTAATATAAGCCAAGTTTTTGTCATGACTCAATTAACAGTATTTAAGCCTCAAAACTCCTTTTATATGTATATCCAATATAGGAAGAGTTGGCAGAATTAGGGAAGAACCTTTGAAATAACAGAGCAAGCTTAGAAAGGTTATGTAAAACAAACATTGTGAAGTAACTAGCCACAAAACTGAGTTTAAATGAAATTCAGGCCTTCTCTTTGTGCAGTGAGTCATTTTCCTGAGACTGCAGATGATGAACAGATAATATAGCTACATTTCATAAACCCATCCACCCCATGTCTGGCCTCACAACAGTCTCACAGCAAAATCGTCAGAGAACGTTCTAGTCAAAGTTTTCTCATAATTTTAAGCCAAAATTAATCTACAGTTAGTTTATATCCATGCGATGTAGAATTTACACAACTTTGTCTCTCTTTCCCCTCAAATACTCACTGATCACCCTCAGTGATTGAGCTTCATTTTATTCTGCTTAAAAACCCCAAACAAGTTTTTGTGGCAATGGGTTACCTTACCTGCAAGACACAGCTAGGGAGAATAAGGGGAAAGATGTGAAATCTAAGTTCTACAAGCATTGGTGATTTTCTCAGTAGTCCTAACACAAGGACAAACTTTTCCTTTTGATTTCCAAGGAAGTTTAAAAGCATTGTAATCATAATGGTGCCATACATTATATCAATAATTCCTATTTGATAACATCCAGTAGAAGTAAAAAATGTGTCCCCATTTTCTTTCCCTCATGAATAATCCGCTGTTTCCTACAATATATTTTTAGTGTGTTCAAATTACTGACTTTTAACAACATGACAAGACTGTAGCTGAATGTCTTAATAAGCCTTAACAATTTCAATTTATATTAACCTCTTACATAATTTATCCAGCCAGGATGACACCGAGCTGCACCTCGTGTGGCAGCTATAAGTAGTAGCAGAGAGCGCTAACCTTTTCAAGACTGGTAGGTTAGATACTAGTGAGATTTTAAGTTTACTATACAGATACTAAACAACAGATGAAAAGAGGTTATAGTTTCTTCACAGGGTTTAATATTCACAAATGAACTGCAGGTATCTACTGCATAACCTGAGACAAGGGAGCTGGGGGAAAACAAGCCATAGAGGGACTATGTTATTCTTTAAATCTTGCCGAACAATCTGTCTGTAAAGTTCTAGTGATGCTAGTAAAACATTCCAGACTTAAAGACAGCTATAACGCACAGAATTATTTCTTCACCCAGTTGCCTATTTGTAAATACTTTTTCCATGTAAAAAATCCACTCCTGAAATATGGAATACAAACTAATAAGTTTGCTGTGAGCAAACATCATTAGAAGATGCTGATTTTTTTTTTTTTTTTAAAGTAATTGCATTGTGGTACATGCAATATTTTTGACCCTTTGTTGGGTATGGCCAATTTGCAACAGATATTGAAGAATTGATGACAAATTCTTAGTGCAGCTCTAGAGAGAAGTATCTGTTACAATGTTATACAATTCGTTATACCCTCTTATATGATCTTGTTATTTTTATCTTCCTTTTTTCCTTACCCTACTATCCCTAGGCTATCTCTCCAGGCTCTCTACTGCACCTTACAATCTCTGCTTTATATCACTGTCCTGCCCATAAGTATGGCATTAATTTTGCGTATGGTCAAGGCTTCAGCCTCATGAAACATAACAACTAGTACCTACCAACTTTGATGAAAGGATCGTTCACACAGACACATACAGGCAAATGGCTTTGGACCCCCCACTAACAGTAAAGAAAACTTGAAGGAAGGAAAATTCAGGAGATGGCAGACCTAATTACAGTTTCATAAGATGGATAAGATCTTAAAAATTCATAAGCATTGGAACACTTCTGCATTACGTGTTTGAGACCCCAGTCACACTTGCTATGATTAAAGAGTCTGTGAAAGAAAACAAAACAACAAAAAGAAAAAACCCACCCAGGCCCCTAGAGAATCAAAAGACATCTGCCAGTCAGTGCATCTCTGGCACTGAAAAAAAGATTTTAATCTTGCCTGATTTTGATTAAGCAAGATAAAGCTTCAAAAGCTTAAGTATTACTATCCATCAGGCCTTGCCTTAAAACAAAAGTTCAGATGCACATGAGACCCTGTTGTCTCCAGATTGGCTTTTGCCTACTACACAAAAATAGTTCCAGTCCCATGGGAGTTGATCATATTAAAAAGTGATCAGGAAGCAAGGATACACTCTGAAAAAAAAAAGAAATGTAGAACTAGCCAGAAGTGCTAAACATCTCCTTCCAACAATTACAGGTGCTCTAACTTTTTTATTTGGGAAATTGGCAAATAAAGTTTGCTAAATATAACAGCAGCACAGAACCCAAGTTGTTAGTACTATGCTATTTTCCCTGAATTTCACTTCAATGAAAAGAGACCCAGTTGTGAAAATTAACATAGAAGTACAGAATGCTGGGCACATTTGCTAATGCAACACCACAAATTACTTAAGCAATACGAGTGCAGTGTAAGTTTTCTTTAAAATACAGCTACTTATTTGGTATCCCATACAAATATACCAGATGAACACCGATAAGCAAGACAGGTGCTAGTGACATTGCCCTCACATTTTTCTACTTTAATCCCTTGTCCATGATCACATGTGCTTGTAAATGAGCCAGCTATAGAAACAGCTGACATGAACATTTTTATTCGGTCCAGGATGTGGTAAACTGCTTGATCAGTTACTACACCTTAATTTTGCAATGCCAGCTTTTCAGTAACTTAGCAGCATATACTGAGTATTTCTTTTAGAACCTGGAAGAGGTAATTTTTGCCGGAGGATGGTATTATGACTTCACTGCTGGAAGAAAAGCATTAATTGTTTAAGTTACTGGCAGAATTTCATAGAAGAGAAAGCAAAAGATAAGCTTTAAGCAGAATTTACCATTCAGGCACATATCCATATCTTTACCTGTTTTGTCTTAGAAATCACAGTTTGTCTATGATTCACCTTCAGCTCTTACAGTCTGGATAGCTTAAAAAATATTCACCCCATTAAGGACTCAAATAATTGAAAGCTCCTAGGTGAAAAGACTTTAACCCTTTATGATCAATACCAGCTCTGTATCAGACTCAAAGAACACTGGAAATAATGTAGTGAACTGTCAAGAAGAGACCGCTAGTCCTCTCTGGTACATCTGGTACATCTAAATGGCACAGGAAAAGCTATGCAAAAAATATAGCTTAAGACATCACTGTGCACTATTTGGCTACACCTCATAGCAGAACTAGGGCCAGCCTGGGTAACGATCTTCTGTTTTCGCTACGTTTGCTCTAGTCCAGGAAACTAAACTGGTCCTGAACCAGCACAGACACCACTACAGACAGCAGAGTCAATGGAACAACTTCAGGAGATTTAAAATGAGCCCTATGGCAGCTACTATAAAGGATCAAGGATTTTTTTTTTTAACTCTTGGAAGTTACATGTTATACCAGCAAGAAAGAAGAAAATCAGCACTTGAAAATTTTGTTCTAGTAACAAAATGATGTGGCTGAGACTAGATACCCACTAGCTAAGGTCCAACATAGATACCCTGGCAAACCATTCACCATTTTATCAGTTTAACATTATTCTGTTTGAGCTACTGCCACAGTGAAATAAGATGCCAGCACCAGCACTTATGCCAAAATTTATGCTACCAAAAGCCTTCGTATGTACAGATACAAAAAAATTATACCCCTGTTATGCTTCCACTGCAGTGGCTGTTAAGAAATGAATAGAAATCCCTTATCCAGTGGTACTTAATGTTGCAGATCCAAGAACACATATGTTTACATCAGTACACACCACTGCTTAAGAACTTGAAATGCTAAGAAGTTTATTTCAACTCAGTCACACATCAGTGGTGCTCACAGAAAAGGTTTTAGGCTAAGCTGAGCTATTTATTAGGACTGAAGCCAAGTTTTAAGCAAGCTTTCGTACCACTTCTTAGCCTTTTAATGAAATTGGAAGGCTACTTTGCACATGTTGCAGCAAAAGCAGTTCCTGCATGTACCAGGAACTTGACTCCTGTCAATTTTATCATAGATAATATATCATATGAACACAAATTTGTTAAGTTGTTCAGTTCTGGAACAATTAAGTTTCATGAACCTGCCTGAAAAAAAAATAAATTCCTCTTTTCAACATTTCCCTGTCACTCCTTTAAAATATTCTCAGCATACAGGGGTGAAGTCTTACTGTCAAAAACAATGCAGCATAAATTGTCCCACAGAAAGTATGACCTGGAGCCAGGGTCCACCCGAGAAGCCCAAGCACAAGCAAAAGGAGATGGGGCTACAGACAGGGCTGGAGATAAGGCTCCAATATATGGCCATGGGTCCCATGCAGCAGACAAGCTACCTACAGAATAAGGCCGAGGTCCCACCAGGAGGCAGTGCCAGAATCAGGCACTCCTGTGATAACACTTAGGCAGGAATTGAAGGCCCCAGGCTGAGCTTAGATAAGGCTCCTGAGCACATGGGCAGGGTTACATGTGGGTCCCAGGTGAGGCTGACCTGCACCATTAAAGCCTGTTGGTGCCCTGAGGGTCCTGACTTCATTAATGAACCAAGTATAACTATTTACTAAAATACACAGCTTCAGTAAAAGAATCACACTGTAAAAGAGGTTTGCTTTTCTACCAGTAACAGCCAAAGTGCCAGAAGTACACGTGAGACTTAGGATTTACTCACATTCCAATTGTATTATCATTACAAAAATATTATTCCAACCCAAACAGTCTAAATTTGACAGCAAGACAGTCTAGTTTTCAAATTTTATGTGCCTTCAAACAGCAATGAAGTCCCCACTTTGAAGTCTGGGAAATTTGATGTAAAATACATGATTCTGAGTGAGCTGATTTCCCTAATTGCAATTGATAAGTTAAGCAAAACGGAAAATACCAGCCAAAACCAAACATGATAGAAAAAATATACTTCTAGCCTCTGTTTATACTTCTCAGATTTCTTTGTACAACAATCTGCACAGACAACTGCTTGAGTCCCAACCCCTGGCTCATGCGTGACAGGGCAGATGTGAACTACCTATGCTGTGAGCCTGCCCTTTGCTCTCTTCCATTCTTATCCTTTTTTCCTACCAGATGCTCATATTCCTTCTTTCTACCACCCATGCCCCGTAACTACCAAGAAGAGGCTGCAAAATTTTCTCTTGTTCTTTTGACAAGTGCTTACCAGCTCCTGAAAGAAAATCCAAGTATGTTCTGTACATTTTCAGTTTACTTCTGTTGCCTAGAGTGGATTCTTGAGAACTGCAAAAAGTCACTCAAATGGATGTCAGTGTGCACAAGGACTGCTGGGCAGGGTTACACAAACACAACTGGAGTGGCATTCACAGTCTAACACCTACTAGTACAATTTTGGCTCTTATGTAGGCCCTTCTTTGCATCTAGAATTAACACATTTAGCAACTCCAGTGTATACAAATTCAACACAAGTTCATGATTTCCTCTTACTTTGCTTACTTAACCCGCTACATAGGGTAACATTCCAAAGCATCAGTAACTACAATATGGATTCAATACAGACCCAGCCAGTTTTGCAGCTTCAAGCAGCATCACCCCTGGCGAGCCCACCGCATACCTTGAAATCTAAAACCAGACATCATTAACCAAGGCATAAAAACCTCATAATAGGTTTCAAACCTGACAATATCTATAAACACATGCGGCAGCAATGATGTCACTACTACAGCTGTCGAAAATAGAAATATAAATGTATCCTTCAGAAATGACCAGATGACACCATAAAATTAAGATTACTCTCAATTCCAAACAATAAAAAAACTTCACAAACGTACAGCGTAAATGACTTATTTTATCTGAGTTCTAAATTTTTGGTTTCCAACTCCTAAGTCCAGCTGCTTTATTTAGGTGAATTCATGTGGCATTTCATTACTTAACCCTGATGATTCAGAACGCTATTTTGTCCCCTGTTCAGCGTTGTTGCTAACAAATTTTTTACTCAAGAGCATTCAGAACAGTACATATGCTATATAGATCAGGCCCACCATTACACTACTTCTGAAGACAGGATGTATGAAATTTTGTAAGTATTTAAATTTCAAAGTATATATAAGTATTTATAAATATTTATAAGTACATGTAAGTATATAAATGCAAGATCTCACCATAGAAGGCAAAACAGAAAAGTTACATGACAGCAGTACCTTTCTCCAGTAAAAAACAGCAAATAGATAGTGATTACCATTTAACCACTGACATCATAACTCCATAGTTCACGGTCCACAGGAGAGTCATTGAAGGAAAAGGAATCATTATATTTCCTTTTGAGACTATTCCCAGACAGAAAGGTTAGGAAATTGTAACAAGGCCTAGAAGAGATTATTTATTGGTCAATACCATAAATGGCACGCTGCTTGATGTAGTAAAGTTCATCTTAGTAGAAACACAACTCTTCCTCTCTAGCTTTATCACAGATGTTATTACTTCAGTAAACAGCTGCAATTTGAAATGTTGCCTTTTTCATTGCAAAACACATCTGTTTAAGTGATACAAAAAAGAACTAGTTGATTTAAAGACGTCTTTCCTGTCCATTACAAAAAATCCAAACACAGCATGACATTTTAGTGCATCTGATTAAGTGTATAGTACTTAATGACCCATTGTACACACTGTATCCATTTAGCAATCAGTGCAAGTAGTTAGATTTGAGAAATAAAAACTTGTGGAAGTATTTGCATTTACTGTCTAACAGTTTTGGTGGCCAATTTCACGAGCAAATATAATCACAACAGGTCAAACGCTTAACATGAAAAGCTTAAATTATTCCCTTCTGGGAATAGGTGCGTCAAAAATTTCCCCAAATTAGGAAGCAACAAGTATAGCAGAACTGTTGAAAAGCTGCATTTGTTTTCCAAGATATTTTTCAACTGGCAAGAGGAGCTACTACAACCTTTTCAGTGTAATCATGTCAGACTATGTGCATCAATGCCGGTAGAAGCAAACCAAGTTATGGTTTAGACACGGCAGATGGTAAATTGCTAAATGCTGTCAAGATTCCAAAGGTTCCATCCACATACACTAACAAACAGTCACTCAGCAATTTGTACTGTTAGAGACTGTGACATTTCGAAAATTTAGGTTGACAGTTCTAGATTCAGGGAAACATGAAGTCTGCTCTTCACATACCACTTAAGTAGCAAATATGCATCCTCTCTACTCTTGTAAGTCTTAGTTACAGTAGTCTCCTGCTTCACTGAGGAAACTTTAATGACTTTTTTAATAAATGTGGCATTCTACAGCACAAGTTTTTTCAAGGACAGGACAATTTTCCTCCCAAAGTTGACAGGCCAACTCATCTGTCTCTAACAGGAATGTTAAAGCCTAAACATTTATAGTAAAAATAGACTGCTTGAAAAAAAATTAAAAAAAAAAAATCACACATTACAAGGCAAAGTAAGTGGGAGCTGATCAGTAAACAATATATTCACACACCCTTTAAAGTTAACTCAACTACTTCAGAACTAAGTTTTTGCTTATTTGCTCCCCTCATACTAAAAACCGAGTCCTCTACCTAAGGCTATATCCCAGGTCTTGGCACAAAGCTATGCTCCACGTGCAACAATTATTTATTTATACCTAAATAGCAAATGATTAGTTATATAGCATTCAGGAAGAATCAGCAACTAGACAAGGTAACTAATTAAATAGTTTCAAGCAGAACTTTTACCTCCATAGAAATTAGAATAGAAATTTTTTAAGCTTCTTACTGACTGAATGTAGCACACAGTTTGTGTCCCAACTGAAAGAGCCCTTTCATCTGTTAGTGAAGCAGATAAAAGGAAAAATTTAAGATAATTCACCTAAACCACATCATGGCAATACATTTTCACCAAACCCAAAGAAAATTAGTATTACATTTCAACTTCTAGAGGAGTAAGTCAAAGGGTCTTCAGCACAAATATGTGTTGGAGAGGCATCATTTCTCAATGGTGCCTCTCACTTACCAGAGGGAAAAATACAGCAAGGTAACAGTTTTACTTCTCACTGGAAACAAGTTACAAACCATATTTTCTGATCCATGAAACAGTGAAATTATCTCATCTACCACTATTTGACAATAGCTATGAGGCAGATTACTAAAGGCAACATTTTCCAGATGAAACAGCCCTCTAAATAGGCACAAAGGGTACTTTTTTCTTCCTTCTGTGAGGCAAGACAATAGAAATAGCACCATCTGCTAATAATCCAATTAGAGAATTTCAAAGCAACAGCTAAAGAAGATAGCTGTTAGTGATTTATTTTTCTAAACATGTTTTTCAGTTACACCACATGGAAGTCCACATGCTTTCTAATTACATTCTACTTGGAAACTACAACAATTCATGCGATCAAGGAGAAATCCCATCATGGGGTAACACAAAACACAAGCTTTTCCCAGTTACAGTTTTGTCTCCAATTGTGACAGAATACATCTATGGCTTTACCACTTTTTTCCTCATATTTCCCCATGATATGTGATATTCAAACATGTCTCAGACATCACTTCTAGCAGAGTATTCTCATGAATACTCTAAGATACACCCTCTCTTCCCATTTGGTTTATGATCAAAATTATTATCAGATGCACAAAGACAATGCTAACTTGCCTACTGTGATTAAATGCTCCGAAGTGTTGTATTTAGGAAGCAATTGCTGCTTATCATTCACGATTTCGTGAACTGAGATGCCAACTCGACTAACATTGTTTAAGTGCATCAGGTGTTTATCGATTCCAAACAACTTACTAGCTCTTGGCCTCTTGCTGAAGATAGCCAAAAAGAAACAGTAATGTTTGAATATCTTCAGAAGATATTGACAGCTTTGGGGAAAACAGTTTTATTCTGCTTACAGGACATGCACAAAGTAAATAACTTGCTCAAGGCCTCACAAATATATGGATGAGTAACATAACAGAATTAAATGCAAATCTCAAGTATGAAGGTATGCTTCCTCTAATACCACAGCAACTCATTCTGTTACATGCACAAATATGGCCAATGAATTAATATGGCCACATGTGACATGGAACATAGAACTGCAGCAGTCAAAAGTGCCTAGGAATATAGAAATAACTTACCTTGACAAGAACTTTGCCGAACCTAGATGTTTCAGTTCTCATTCTGCCTTCAGGTCACCCTGTATATTTTTTCACATCTGTCTCACAGTATGCTTAAAGAACCCTGTCACAAGCCCATGTGGGCACATAACAACTTCAGCAGGATACAGCTGAAAACTCAATGTGGACATTTTTAGTTTCCTGAAATCAAATTATCAGTTTCTGCCCTTCAGTGAATACAGTATGCTTTATTGTTAGGGACATACTAATAGGAAGGACAAGGGCCCATCATCTCAGCTTGATACCTGACTCTCATAATTTGATTAACTGTTTTAACAACCAATTCTTTTAAAAATATACATAAGATTTGACAAAATACAACATGCTTCTTTCTATTCCTGGTAGAAAATAATCCATGAGCATAAGCGTCATCTGCTTCTACAGAAAAGATAAGCACAGCCAATTCTTTCTGCCTAACTTGCATTCTTAGTCATCCAATGCTGCACTTGTTTAAAATAAGCATTCTTAAGTATATCCTTATACACACTAGACACTGTTACTCAAATAGAGGGTGAAGTTTCTTGGAAACGTGTCTAATGCAGGAGCAGGTTGAGAAAAAATAGTTTGTGATTTATTTGAGGCTTCAAGGTTTCATCCCATCATCAATTGGCTGCAAACAAGCATAATTCACTCAGCTGCATCCTGGATAATTGATTGCATACCCTATCCTTAAAAAAATTACAAAACACAGCATACCTTATATAAACATCCTACATAAAATAATAATAAAAAATAAATCGATGTTACACACATCTTTTCAGAAGAAAAGAGGTTTTGATTGAAAGTTGTCAGATAAAGCATAGTTACTTTACAGAAAGCTACCACAGTCAAATGAAAACAAATTTTCCAAGTGAGCACTAGAGTCGATGGCCTGTGAAGAACTACCCACACTGAAAAGAATTTCTGAAAACATCCTTTTGACTTAGAATCCATTTGAATGAGTGATTCAAACAGAAAGTTACCTGCTTGCTATAAGTACAAAGACCTATCAGAGGAAGTTAAAACTAGTGACTATGAAAATAGCCTAAACCACTCTTCACATAGGACACTATTGACCCCTGTTGACCCATTCCATGTGCAGATCACCATACACTGCAGATGCAAGGATTCTTAACCCACAGAATCTTTTGGTAGGACTTCAAGATGACGTTACAAAAAAGTGTGAAACGTATTAGATCTGGCTTCCAGTTACACCAGCTCCATATGAACATCACATCCAAGTGGAATGCGAAGCAGCATCCTGTTTGAATCAAGAACTTCTTCCAAGCTGCAGAGTTTTTGATCCAAAGGTGATTTTATGGCAAAAAGAGAACAGTTAGAAGTATTTGTCTGCAGAAACTTCAATAGCTGCATGTTCACTGCTGTAAGGCCCTTGACACAGTCCCCCACAACATCCTTCTCTCTAAATTGGAAACAGATGGATATGATGGGTGGACTGTTTGGTGAATGAGGAATTGGTTGGATGGTCACATCCAGAAGGATGACAGATGGAGATCGGTGACAAGTGGTATCCCCTCAGGAGTCTGTATTGGGACCAGCACTGTTCAGTATCTTCATCAATGACATAAACAGTGGGATCAAGTGCACCCTCAGCAAGTTTGACACCAAGCTGAGCATTGCAGTTGACATGCCTGAAGGACAGGATGCCATTAAGAGGAACCTGGTCAAGCTCAAGAAATGGGCCCATGTGAACCTCATGAGGTTCAACAAGGCCAAGTGCAGGGTCCTGCATGTGGGTCAGGGCAATACCCAGTATCTCAATACAGGCTGGGGGGGATGAAGGGATTCAGAGCAGCCCCCCCAAGAAGGACTTGGGGGTACTGGTGTATGAAAAACTGGATGTGAGCCAACAGCATGCACTCACAGCCTAGAAAACCAACTGTATCCTGGGATGCATCAAAATAAATGTGGTCAGCAGGTCAAAGGAGGTGATTCTGCCCCTCTGCTCTGCTCTCATGAGACCCCACCTGGAGTACTGTGTCCAGCTCTGGGGCCCTCAGCACAGGGAAGACACAGACCTGTTGAAGCAGTTCCAGAGGAGAACCACAAAAATGATCCAAGGGCTGGGGCACCTCTCCTGTGAGGACAGGCTGAATAGGGCCTGTTGCAAAACAACATGGGATAATGGCTTTAAATTAAAAGATGGTAGATTTAGACTAGATACAAGGAAGAAATTTTTTACAATAAGGGTGGTGAAACACTGGCACAGGTTGCCCAGAGTGATGGTAGATGCCACATCCCTAGAAACATTCAATATCAGGCTGGACAGAGCTCTGAGCAACCTGATCTAGTTGAAGATGTACAATGGTAGGCAAGATAAGATGTAAACACACCCTGAGTTTTATCACCTCCTTGTCTGACAATATACCTTCATTACCTGCCATAGCAAACTTTCAACAGGGTCCATTTCTAATACTATGTTCTGATGCATCAAATGGCTAACGAGGAAAAAACATAAACTAGGGAAGGCAGAGGTCTACTATGAAATGAACTGTACAAACAAGTGGTTTACAGAGTGGGCAGCTACATAAAATCAAGCCTGCATTACTTAAAACCGCACAAGTTTTGTGAAAACTAATGCCCTCTTGGTTGAATCTGTCATTAATAAATCCTTGAGAAACTCCAATGTTCTACCAAGTATGAACAAACTACCTTTTCTGTTTTTACTTTCTTTAACTCGGTCACAAAGGTTAAGGCAGAACATGAACCTGAGGTAAGCAGACTTGATCACTGCATTTGGAGATAACCCAAAACTGAACAGATATTCAAGGAAACCAGTCCAAATAATGAGTTGCGGATGACTCCTGTATGGATGAGAAGGTTATGATATCCAAGCAAAGCCTCTGACTGCCCACAGAATTCTAAACTAGTCACTGTTAAATATACAGTACAGATACTGAATGTTAAAAAGTAATTTTGCATTTCGAGCAGACTGTATGGATTAAGTGACTGACTACTGTCAGCCTTATGCCATCTGCATTCAGTTCTTCATTGTTCCTGTGGCCTCCTATTACAAGAAAACAAACAAACAAAAAATGCCTTTTGAGGAATTTATCTGTAGTGATATCACTCCTACCTACACCACAGTAAATATCACCTAAATGAAGCAACCAGGACTTCTTATTTATCTTTCAAGGTTTTTGATAGATTTCTTCACACAAAAATAGGAATTTGTCTGTCAACTGCCTTAACTTCAACAGTTAACTGGCTCGGTCCCAATATATAACAACTGTGAGACAAATATCTTCCCTTATCTTTTGGCAATTAATAGTGAAGGAACATCAGAGGATAACTGATAGTAAGCTAGTACATATAAAAGTGGAAGTGGACAGCTGAAGGCTTAAGCCATAAGTGAATAAGTAAAAAGAATCAAACGAGTTACATTCAGTGCAGTCCCTTTTTCCAAATGGCATTCAGATAACTCGGTACTATTACATCAGGCAAGATGAAAGACATCTTCAACTCAAAGCTGGATTACAAAGTCCTGAACCACAAGTGTCTGCAAAAGTTATTATACTTTTCTTTCTATACCCAATAGACAGAAAGGCTTCTCCAGAAACTGATTTAAAGAATGAGTGCAACTTATAAACTATGAATTCATAGCATAAAAACTTGTCTAAATCAGTATCTGAAAGAGCCCACTATTTTCAGATGGAACCTGAAGAGACTAACATCCCTAATGATGCTCCTACTATTGCACAGGAGCTTCTTTTGACAAAGCTGGTTAAATGAACAACTGCATTCTGTGCACACCCCACAAGGGTGAAGGGATTGAGCCATAGAAATATCTGGAATGTTTAACAGTGAAACACTGCATTCTTATTTATTACAGAAAAAATATCTAATAAAAATACCAAACAGCATCTTTATGGGATGGTTCCCTATTTCACATCAATTCTTCATAACTCAAGTCTTGAAGTTTTGTGGGTTTAATGCTTGTGTGGTCAGACATTATCTGCAAGTTAGTCGAATGCATTGTGAAACATGGCAGAAAAGGAAGCAATTCAGGAAAGATTCTTAACCACTCGGCAAACGTGTCTCAGTTTCGATGGTGTGAAGCATCGGTGGCACAGTGAAAACCTGCAGCCACGGTACGGCAGCCCAGGGTGGCCGGGGGCCAGGGAGTCCCGAACTCGCAGCACGGTGGGGCGACAGCCCCCCCTCCCGACCTAACTTCTATATGACCCTTACTGTTTTACCTACATCTTTCCTTCTGAAACTTGCTGCATTTGAAAAAGCTAAGCAGAGCACTACTTACATTAGGCTTGCCTTGTTTGCTTCCAAATTTAACTTGTTTTTTCACAGCAACTGTATTCCCATTCCTCAGTTGAGCATGCGGTATGCCAAGATATGAGGTCATAGCGAAGTTTTAAGATCAAGAAATATCTTCATGGCACAACACTAACATCGCATTTGACAGACAGCTATCGTTTCTGTTTATCACATGTAGTTCAAAGGAAAAAATATCTGAGCAGTTGAATTTCAGTTTAATTCAGCTCATTTGCTAAGAAAATGAAATGGTGTGATAGCACAATATTTTAATGCAATCTATATATTCAGTATGTGGTAAGCAAATATATGATCACATATCACAGAATATCAATATTCACTGCAGGCTTTGACTTCTATTTTCCATAACTAAACTATAAAAGTAAGGATAAGCACAGCACACACAAATTTCTAACAAAGATAACTCAACTGCAGATAAAGAAAAATTAAAAAACAACAAAACAAAACCTCAGAAAAACAGCAGCACAAAGCTACCAGGTATTCAACATGGTTTCTTCTGCCTTGCTTGCACATTTAATATTGAGAAATAAGTTGTTTTAAAGTGAGGTATTTGTGAATGTTTGATTAAAAGATCATTAAATCTCACAAGAGTTTTACTTAACATTAGTTACTAGGGCCATACCACTTTCTGTAAAATAGACCAGCAATTACAGATTCCGAAGATAGCTGAGCCATTGCTTCAGGTGGTAACTATTTCTATTTTCACTAGGAAACATGCATTTCACTTCCCATTGCGTAAGTCACTTTGAAAACTCATCACCAAGTAAACCCTTCAACTAGATTGGGATACAAATACTGACTTTCATTTGGAATCCTTAATTTTACAGTACTTGAAAATTAGCAGTTTAATTCTCCACCTTTAGTACTTACGTTCAACCAACTATTGTACTGAAATCTGACTGGACATCAGTATAAACTGATCCCTAATACTTTCATACTTTGTAAATACAAACATCATGTAGGACTCCAGCAAAATCTCTGAAGAAACAGCTTTAGCATGTACATATAGCTACACTTTCCTTTGTAACTGTAGCTATTCATTAACTTTTTGCTAACACAACATGCTTGAGGAAAAATATGTAATAGCAAGCTATTAAAAATATTAGTAAGAGCTAGGTTTGCCAATACAGGCCTTATATTCAGTGTAAGCACAGTAATTCCCAGCTTGGTATTAAAGTTACTCCAGACCTATACGTGCATTCTGGTCATTCCAAATCATACCCCAAATGCCTACAAACTAAAGCACATCTTGATTATTTCAAATAGCTGTCTGCTGAGACCTGTGTTAAAGCAACAAAAGTTTCTCTACCTGAAAAAAACCAAACAAACAACATAGCAAATAATGAATGGTAATTTAAATACAAATTCTCCTCTCATTCTCCACTATAAAGTAATTGTTAATAATCCAAATGCCTTTTGCTGACAAGTCTGCTATATGAAGTATGTTTTAGGTCCCTCTCCTCAGCAGTTCCACCCAAGAAAAACAAAAATATGTTTTTAATGAAACAGTTCATCAGCTACTAACAGCTGCTTTCCATGTTGTACTTTTTAACCTTACTTCACTCACCTGCAATTCCAGAAGCAAGATGACTATATACAAAGACAAAGGGAGAGGCAGCTCTAAGAGTTAATGCAAGTTCTATGCTGCAGATTAGTTGCACGTAGTGAGCTAAAAACATCAGAAAACAACAAATTGTCTATTAGCCAAGATACATCAGGATCTGAATGACTATACTAAAGGCTGGGATCTTCAGGACTCCTAAGGAGAGGCAGGTGCTCAACATGTAACTATTTCAAACACTTCACTTGTTTGAAGATGTCAGCCAAAGAGATTAAACCCCATGTGCTCCAATTCATTTTAATTCATATTCTGCTGGAAGGAGTATTAATTACATAAACTTTTGCCAGTTTTCTGCCTAAAAATTAAGCACAGTTGATTTTATTCCCCTGAAGGAAAAGTAGGAATACAGTAACTATCATTAAAAAGGTGTATAAGGAGTCAGCCTAAGCACTCACAAATAAAATAAAACCTGCAGTAAACTACTGACTCAGTGGATAAGTCTTCCTACTCCTCCCATCACATTTAAAGTTTGCCTAAGGAAATGCTTTAACTGCGGCCTGTGTTCTCAAACTGGGAAGCAACTGCCAAAACACTTTGTGCTAGAAACGAAAATTTAAAAAAAAAAATCAAAAATTCCTTATGTAACTGATCTAAGATGAGAGAAGCTGTTAAATTTAAGTTTGGACCTACGTATTACTTAAGGATTAGGTAATTTCTGTTACTCTAGTTGGTAGCGTACTGTACTTGTATAATGTGACAGGACAGAAGTGGGAGTAAGATACCCAATACCAACTTTGTGAAAGATTTACAGTGAAAGCATAGCTGGTTCTATAGACCCACCCTATTCCCTCAGTATAGAGAACAAAGCAATGGCCAGCAGAGCAATTGCTTAAATCTATACACCTTACTTCCAGAGGCATGAATCTTTTGAGTTCAAGCCAACTTCAAGCACAGTAGCTCTTCGATTTCAGAAGGTTTCTAATATACTGGACTCAGTTACTCAATAACGTCTATTACATTCATAGCGATTCTTTTATTAGTTTCACATTTCGTACTGAGAGGTTTATGAATTTTAAGTTCAAGCTTCATTATACTTTTCATTAATTGTTCAGCTAATCAGCAGCATTAGAAAACCTTGGAACCATAAGAGTACACTGAATTGAGGATAAGCATAGGGTAGCCAAGAATTTCATTTCAGGATTATATATAGTGATATGGTTAAATTCAGAAAAATCAAATTAGGCTGTCCATCTTCCAGAATTATGGCTAGACACCAAGCTCAACAAGAAAATTCATTGCAAGTGAGACAATAGCGGGGAGATGTAGCTCAAAAATCTAATGCTAAGGTAACTGAAGTCATAGATAAAACTCCTGGACTGATTTTTTTCCTGCTAGAAATTTAACTATGGAGAACTTAAAATGCGTCTGTTTCTTAAGGCCTGAAATTTCTTGCAGTCACTGAGCTTCAATACAGTACAAATACTAAATCAGGGAGCCAGAGAAGAGACATATAAGATGCATAGGGTTTCAAAAGAGCTTTTGTGCTCAAATACAGGTTTTAAGAATCTTGTAGTCAAAATCAGAAAAATAGTGACAAGCATATAACTAGACAACAGACTGCAATAGTCAAAGGTCACACTATATTGCTAGTGAATTGCTTAAGTAAACAAACATTGTCAACTGTAAGGACTCTATGCCTCTCAGGAGTTATGTTAAAATCTTCATTTTAAAATCTACTAAGTGTGTAAAATAAACAACCTCAGTAGAAGCATTAGGTAATGGATGTCTGCCCTAATTAACTACACAACTTGCACGCTTTCCCCTCCCCAAGAAGTGATGGGAGCTTTTCAATGAGCAGCTTCCAGGTCCAATAGTGCAAGCAGCCAAATGAATCATCCCTTCATCTAAACCTGGCAATTGATTATGATTCTTTTACATCTGGCTTTAATTAATTTTTGCTTTCAAAGGTGGTGCACAGCATAGCATTTAATACCACTGAAACTCAAAGAAGCAATGAAGACTTAACTCTTTGAAGTGCAGCAGTTGGGAAAAGCTCTTGCCAACCGAACAAAAATCTAGTAGCTCATTGCGCATGCCTGTCACAAATAAGTCTTTTCTAAATGTACTTTTTGGAAGCATACTTATATACAAATAAATTCATGAGATCATTTAGAAGTAACCACTAATTTTTGTATAATAGTAGCTTTTGGAAACAGTCCTACTGCAAATTCTAGATTAAAAACAGTTTCAGCATAAACTTTTGACATGCAGCTATCTGGCTTCAGAAAACAGTATTTTAGGATTGAGCAAACCTCTAAAAAAATTTGTTAGAGCTTAAATTCACAATAATGGATACTAAAGACCCAGCCTGAGGTCTGTAAAGATTAAAGCTTTACATCTTTGATTTTGACAACCTTGCCTTTTCATTCATTATGTAACTAGAAGAAATCAGTAACGCTTTACATCACTGAAAACACCAAGGCAACAGAAGTGCCTTACTTCCCTTGGAATTGAGCTTTGCTATGCAAGACTATTTGTAAGATGACAAAAAAGCAGTATTGTTTGTTTTATGCAAGATGTACTTTTTTCCTCCCCTCCTTCTCCTCTTTTTCATACAGCTCTTTCTACACCAAAGACAGATCAGAAAGATCACATTAATCTGTGAAGATCATATTTTGAAACAAGTCAGTGACAGAGAAGTATTGTCTGATGACCCACCTGAAGCGTGAAAAGTATGCATGTGTATAGCTATATAATGCCTTATGGTTGAATAACAGGTTTCCACTAGGTTTACAGTTATAGGATTCTTCTGTGTCAACATGTAATTTAGAGAATCAGAAGATGTATAGATAGAGAATAAACAAGGGTCAAGTATTGATTATGTGCAAAGGCTTATCAAAATGGATTAATTCATAACTAAAAAAGCAGATTATGATTTTAAAAATGACCGATTACTGATAAGCATGTAGCTTTTGCTGAGAGTGAAGAGGCTGATAAAATGCTGAAGGTAACTACAGAAAATTTTTTTGATATATTAGAAATACTAATTCAACTGGTAATATCCAAAAGGGCCTTTACTCTAAATGGCTTTATGGAAAACCTCTGGGAAGGAGAAGCTTTTATGAAATTAAGACTTGGGTAAAACATCCCAGTTGATCCATTATTGTTGTCTTTTGCAAGAATTACTATCCTGGGTATATAGGAACAACTAACATTACACTGTTTTATTGAATGCAAGTGTTAGCTTAGCAATCTAATTTTGCTTTTTATCCAAGTGAACAGCAATTTGAAGTCCTAAATAAGCATGAAGCAGCTACTGAATTTCACTCCAGTGTAGTCAAAACAAAATTTGACAACTTGGAGAACGCTGCACTCAGCAAGGTGAAAGCTGCAGCCAGTCCCATTGTATGCTGCAAGTATGAATACTTTAGTCAAAGTAATAAATAAAGATACATTTATGGCAAGTAAACTGCCATGTACTTCAATAGTCACTCTAAGGCTAACCATACTTGCAGGAAAACTAAAAGCAAGAAAACCTATCAGCTTCTATGAGATGAGGTAAATGCCCCAAGACAATATAGTACTCTGCTTTAAAGGAGGAGACTGCCGAACCTGGCTTCCCAGATGTTGGAGAAAGACTAGTGTTCTTCATTTCTTGTTTTGACAATATTTGTAGCAGTCATTTCCACCTCTGCAGAATCCATCTCTACTATAATAATAAACTGCTCGATGGAGCAATAACAATATTTTAAATAAGCCTGTTTCCAATGTGCTTGACACAAACAAGCACCCTTTACTGGATGTCTAATACTATTCTACTTCAGAAAAGAAGAAAAAACCTCACTGGATAATGTGTTATTCTGATCAGCCAAAATAAATATGCAAGCTAGACCAGCAGTGCCAGTCTGGATTACAATAAAACTATACCCTATTTGATTGTCTGGGCCCATGAAATCTGAAATGGAACTTAGTTGTAACACAAGTAGCTTACCCAGAGAATTATCTGCTAATGAATAAGCAGTTTACAAATATTCTGTAAGAACATGACTAAGTCCTATTTTTTGCTCTACAGGTTCCTGCCTTAATAGGAAGGAGTGAAGGGCTTATTTTTCTATAACCCTGGACAACCTGCAGTTCTATACAGCTTGACAAATTTAATTCAGAGGGTCTGACCTATGGAGTAATTTACTCATACAAAAATCTGGTCCAACTTTGGTATGGTAAAACCCTCTTTCACATCTGTTTGCTCTTTGACAGAGTGAGCAAGTATATTAGCATGTCATAAACTTAACCGTAAACAAATCTCTTCAACTGATAAGACATAGTTTGATTTCATGTAAAAGCCTTAATTCATAGCATGTAGTTATTTTCTGCCACACCACACTGAACAGAAACGTTACTCAGCTCACACAAAATACGTATCACAACTCACAAGAAAACCCCACAGCGTACTGCTCAGGGAAGTTACTGTTCTACACATCTTGGATTTACAGAGAATAAAGATCCTGTTGGGAAAAGCTTTGACCTTCTGTTTTTGAAGACTAAGTTCACTTAAAACATCATTAGAATATTAAAATCAAAGGAAAAATAAAGTTATACAATATATTATTATTTAATGTGAAAAACCACCACCTGCACCATATTCTGATTTCCCACAAGTCATTTAATTAAGCCTAAATGATAAAGTAGTAAATGTGCAGCTTAAAAAGGCATAATCCAGAAAAACCATTATCTTCACAATCAGTCATTCAATCAGAAAGAAGTCATACAGTTGCACAGAACCTGACACTGTATTATGATTAAAATTAATCCGGCCTGAAGTTGTAATATAAACCATTTTACTGAGGAGCTACAGAAATCTTTTACTAATACTCTTCTTCAACAGAAGCCAGCAGGCAGGAACAGGAAAGAGGAATGACCAAGTCCTTCAGTTGTAGCAGTTGTAGCACAGGTTTATGCTGGCTTAAATTGTTCACAGAACCACAGCACTAGCATCTTTACTTCCCTCACCTCAACTACTGACTATAACCTCAGCTGGCAGACCAGAAAGAAAACTAAGTCCACAAGTTCCATGAAAGCAAGCAGCAAGGTGGAAGAGGAAGCACCTGCCATTGCTGGAGAAAATGAACTCGAGAGCTGTACAAGGGATGTCCCAAACAGACCAGAGAGAAACCTTAGAAACACTCATAAAATAAATATACAGGAAGCCTAGACTCATGAATTTTGTTGCTCATGCAAATAACACCACTTTGTATCTGTAGCTCTCAGCATTTAAAAACATCCATAAAAGCCCAAGAGAAAAACAACCCTGTGGACAGATGAAGCATCTTGGCTGCAGGCCAGATAATACAAACACAAACTTTGAATTTTCTTTATCAAAGATTTCTTCTGAAATTAATACAAGGATATATATAAAAAATGCTGGTTAGGCTAACAAAGCTAAGAAGTGTTTCAAGAACATGTACAAGATTCAAGGAGGTACACAGAAGGCAAAGTGCAATTAAAAGGGACATGGAAACTACTAAAAAGTTAAAAGGAATTAAATTGATTCAACAAGAAATAGTACCAGGTCTACTAATCCAATCTGCCATATTTTCATAGCGGAGGCACAAGGGAGAACACACACTACCTTCAACTTGAGTCCCAAAGCATGCAGAACTCCACTGTAAATCGGGGAAAGCACATCTGCTTCAGCGTCTTGCATAGATATTACATTCTGCAACAAAATAATGGCACATTAGATGCTGTTTTCATGATTACATCTGTTTCTATAGCATTTAAACTGTAGTAAGACTTTAAGTGGCGATTCTTTTGTATGACCTAACAGGCTACGTTTTTTAAATCAACATGAAAAGAAACAAGATTTAACTTAATGGGCATCAGTGGGCTGTCTGAAGAATTTTATTAAGAGAAACTTCCCTCTGAAGTTACCGAAAACCGAGTATCACAGAACTATACAGGCAGAACACAGTTTTCCCCTGTTTAACGTGGAATAATAAACCAGAACAAAATAAAGTCTGAAGGCAAAGCACCAGTCTGTCATAAAACCAGTTCATTTAAATAGTACCAAAATACAATAAACACCAAGATATTAAAAGATAATACAACTGTAACTAAACAATATGAACGCAAGCCTCATGAACAGAAGATATGCACAATTATGTTAATGATAAAATACAAAGTAGCTTTCAGGAGAGATTGAACTAGAGTGGTACTTGTATTCTAATTTTAGACTACTCATATAAGAAACAGAGAAAGGTAAGGTCCTGTTCAGGAGTCAGCTTTTCTGCAGGAATCTGTCTCACTATTTCCTATACAGACTCTAGTTTCTTAACAAAGTTCCCTATACTGGGTACTTCAGGTCAGACAATATGAATGGTTCTTCACAATTTTACCACTTGAAATGTCTCGTCTGTAACCATTGTCAGCCATATTGCCTTTTTCATAATCCCTTCCTAGGTAAAGCCAGGCCTATCAGAAAAGTCAAAACCAGTAACTGCCTACATTAATACTTCATCATAGTGACAAAAAAAATAATATTGAGCTTTGCACTTAAAGAAACACAGTGACATCCAGTGGTTCATTACTTAGTCAGTGGCATGTTTAAAATAGCTATCTTCAGAAATATTTCCTAAGTCCTATTACTCATCTAAATAGGATCATTTAAACCAAAGCCAGATCTCAGCTGGTCAAATCAGCATACATTTAATTTAAAACATCCTGAGACATTACAAAGACATCTGCATACCACAGGAAAAAAGTAGGCTTATTGCAATCTTAATATTGCTATTCTTTGATATGATCAGCATGAAAAAAATCTGTTAACACTTAAAATAAAGAGCAGTTGACCACAAATGCTTAACAGAAGTGTTAGCAATGTTCTCATTGCTATGATCAAGAACAAATAATTATTTAATGAACCTATGCATAAAAGTTTCTGCTATTTTGTAGTTCAAGTTTTATACGTCTATATAATAGGAATAATAGATGAATAAATTATTTGTTTCTAAAGTAAAAGACCAAGTAACTAAAAGCTTTTCACTGCACTGCTTAATTATACTCAAAAGGGCAACTTCAGTGCTTTATTTTGGCCCTATGAGAAAGCGTGCAATACCTCTATCACAGAGCTGTTACTGTGTCTGTAAGGTTTACCAAGATCATCAAAAAGTTTAGCAAGCAGCTTCAAAATATTTAAATGTGTATTTTATGGATCTGGTACTACCCGAAAGGAAAATACAAGAAAAGAAATAAGCAAATATTTCAAAAGCAATAAAAACTCAAGGAAACAACATTGAAATCAACCTTTTGATAGTACTTTTTCCCAGCTACACAAATTACACTATCATGATAAAGAGTAGAGAACGCAGCTAAATCACTACATTTTAACTGGGATCAGTTTTTATTCTATTGCATTCATTTATATTTTCACCTCTTTTTCACCTTACTCTTCATAAGTTAGAATCTTCCAAGTAGCAGCTACTGCTTCCCCTCACACTGAACTAATGAGCAGAAAATAGCACCCCAAAACTTTGTGTTAAGTAAGCATGTCTTCAGACATTCTATAATGGGGCAGACTCAGTCCACCAAAAATTGGTCCCAAGTGCTGAACAATGTAACCATGGTGCTGCTTCCCTAATTTTGAATTAATCCCTAAAAGGAAGCCTAGATAGTTTGAGTTAAAAGTGTTTCAGTGCTCAGAACTGCTTGCATTTCTGCTTTAACATTCTATGGCACTTCGCCCAAATTGACACTGGCATTTTCTTGTAAACATTGCCCAAGTTCAGACTTGGGCAAGAAAATATATGCAACTTGATATCTTAGCGTGACATCACAATTAGTACAGGCTGATACTGGTTTTCTGAAGAGGTGGATTTGGATTTAAAAACCCAAGATAAATCTACCTAAGGCCTAGTAGATTATATAGGCTAAGTTTAACTAAAGGAAGAGTTTGTAAAGGCTGATACACTGCTTCACACTAAATGAGACAGCAAGTTTCATGGTCAGAAAGCTTCGTGCGCCACACGTTTCAGGCCATTCAGTAATATAATCTGTCTGTGGAAAAAAATAAGTTGTATTATTAAAGACACTATAATCATAAACACAGAGTGCAAATATGGTTACAGGCCATCTTCACTGAGGCATTTTGTGAGATCTTGCACTCAAGATAAAACTGACAAGATTAAACAATTCTGTATTTTGAAATACAGCATGAATACTTAACAATGAAATAAAAGTAAACTGTGTTTAGAATTTTAAAATTATAACTAGACTTTATGCTGTTGATCTGGCAGTAAAACTATTAGTTAATAATGTAGCAAATTAAACTGGGACTAAAAGCCTCAGAGTATTTTACCAGGCTAAGCAAAAACACCAAGAACATATTTAAGTGATTAGATCCTTCTGTTTCATCTTTCCAAATTGTCCCATTTTACTCATTACTGCTCACTTCACTACTTTTATTTCTCATTTTGTTTTCAAAAGTCAGTATAAGGAGAAAACAATTACACTAGGAAAAAAGATACGCACAAAAAGTTGTGGATTTTGGGGTCATGTTTGGGGGTGGGTGGGTGTGCATTTGTGGTTTTGTTATTGTTGTTGTTTTTTTCCCTACACAAACCTTTAGCAAAAGTTTTAGAAAACATATTTGCTTGCTGGCAAAACTTCAACAAGTCATTTTCAGCCTGTCAGTCACAGAATGAAGCTATTCAGTTGCTGTAGTTAATGATACACTTGTAAAGTAGTAGGCAAGCAAACAACTTAAAGTAAAATTAGTTAGTGCATGAAGTACCTCAAAACGAACAAAATTTCAGTCTGCTAATTCTCCATTTAAGCAGGCAGGTATCAGATACTGTTAACTTTTAAAACATCAGTTTCACCTTATCTCATTTCATGTTATACATCTCTACAATCAGAACAGAACCACTTAATTCCAAACAGTATCATGTAAGATTTCTTAAGAATAAGAAAGCATCTCTTTAGTTTTACCTAATAAAGTGCTTAAGTTAATCTTTTAAGGAGAATAGAGGAGAACAGGAATTAGCATTAAAAGTAAAATTAGAAGAATTTACTCTGAGAAAGTAAAAACTGGTTAAAAATAGAAAACTTAGAACTGAAACAAAAATAAACAACTACAACTCAATTCATTACTCTTTCCTATTAAACCCTAAGGTAAAAATACTCAACAAAGCTTAAAAAAAAAAAAAAATTAATGCTTCACAGATCTGATCCCAACTACGAATTCTACAGTTCAAGCTTTTATTTAGTTGTAGAGCAATATGCCTTAACCAATAAAGACAAGACTAGCTATATTGCATGCATTCCCATGTGAGATTGTTACAAGTTATGCATGTTTCAGAGAGTTTGTAACACCAGTTTTACACATAATATAGAATTACATTTATAGCTTAATTTAGACCCTTTAGGAACAATCTTACCTTGAATACTTAATGACACAACAGTAGGCCTTCGAAATAAAAGACGCTCCTTAAGCCATCAAATATTTACGTACTAAAAGATAGCTCTTGTAATTTATCATTCTTTATTTGTCTTTTTATTTCTATTCTTCTTTATCATATAATCCCTAATTAGCATTTTCAGAACTACTTAGTAAAAATAAATTAAGAAAATAAATCACTTAAATAAACACTACATACTGCTAGCAGCAAAGACAAAAAAAACCAACCAAACAAACAAAAAAACACCCCAACAACAAAGGAAAAGCCTTACCTTCAGTCTTCACGTTTACTCACACAGAACACCTAAACAGCCTTTAGGGAAAGTGAAAATGTTGTATAGTAGACCTTAAATGAGATCCAGGTGAAAGCTAAATTGGTTTTGATGGCGAAAAAGCTAATAACCTCCAGCTTGCAAGGCTGATTAAACTTTTTACCCCATATGATTAGAAAAGCACAGTAGCAGTGGTAGTTATTGTCCAGAACGTAGCTGATCATCTTTATAAAATTAAGTTCTGTCAAAATTAAAGATAATTCCCCTGTCCAACTGTTTATTGAAAAAAGATGCAGTCATGTAAATTAATTCAAAACATACCTTTTATCAAAACGAAGCTATATTACTTCATTAAATACAATTCTCTCATTAATACTTAATAACCGTTACTTGCTTCTCTTAATACTTGTATTTGATCACCACAATGAAAACTATAAGAATAGTAAAGGAGTGCTGTCCCACCTGTACGGAGACTGCAAGCTATACAAGGAAACAGTAATTAAGCCAGATACCCACAAGGTGGTGCTGGTGATTAACTACAGCTGGGTCGCAAGGGGGGAGGGTATACATCTCCTGACACTCATTCTAATTTGGAAGGAATGAAAATCAGGGTTGCAAAAGCTACGTGGTTAGGAGGACACTAGGTATATTAATTACCATGGCAGCAAGGATGTTAAAAAGGAGATGACTGTATTAGAGAAGTTCTGCTGTTAGTGAGTATATAAAAAAAACTTCATAAAGTAAAATAACTTATAAGTAGTTTCAGAAAACCATAAAATGTTTGGGTAAATTAATGATTGTACAATTAGTAGTGTTAATAACAATGTCTATATGTACACTTCTATATCACAAAATGTGGCTTTAAAATACTTGATACCATTACAGAAGTGCTTTCTCATCAGAGAATAATACTTAAATACTATGTATTAGTGCAGTAGGTTGAATGAGAAGTGGTGTCAGCTAATTAAATTCACAACGTATGGAAAAAAGCAGTGGGGGTTCTGAACCACCATTAAATTATATATTGATAATAACAGATATCTCAATTTATACAGGATGTAAAGTTAGAGGGACTTGTCTAGTTACTACTTAAAGAAAGAAAACTTAAAATTAAATTGAGTTATAGTATGCTCCGTGTTCTATTATGTGTTGATTTGGTAAACTTGTTACGTGATCAACTGATTTCTTGAGCTACCAAGTATAAACAAACAAACAAAAAAATCAAATTCCTAAACATAATACCATAAAACTTATATCATTATCTTGTTGTTTTTAACAAAATCTTTCAATTGTGACTTTAACCATGGATATTTAGAAAACTTGAAAGATGCGTCCAATTTGACTTGCTATTTCAAAAAAAAAAAGGGTACAAATCAGGAAAAAATGAAGCATAGTCTATAAGATGCTTGTTGAGTCATAATGTAAGTTTCCATCATAGCTTGGCTTTGAATTTATATGCTGCAGTATGTATATTTTTATAATTGGATATTTTGATTACATAAATCCAGGAAGCTTACTGTAAGGCTCCTGACCTATTCAAGTAAGTAGTTAAAAAAAAAAAAAGGTAACAAAACTAAATAAAAAAAATGGAAAGTTTTTTCATAAGGGAGTACCTGTAAATTTGTATTTGAAAAAGACTTTCACACCTACTTGATAGATTTGCCAACTAATCATGTGAAGGCACAGGTGGCTAGTTAAGGTTAGATTGTTAAGAAAAATGCAAAACACATCTTTGTTTAGCTAAGATGACTGAAATAGTGAGATGAAGTGATTGGGATGAGGTCAGTCACTAATAGTTTAGAGAGGATTAGAAACAGCATGTTACTGGCCCTCAATCTGTTGCTGTAATTATTGAGCTACTGGAGTTCCTTGCAAAAGAACTTAGGTATTAGTATTACTGCTCTTAGAATTCACAGTAATAAATTAAACCATATAGGCTTGTGAATTCTATTTAATTGAAGGTGAAAGTGTCTCATCTCAAAAAAGCAGAACAGTTTAATGTTTACCAGCTGAAAAATGTGGAAGGGGTTAAATCTGGGCTTTTATGAAGTTGCACTAGCAAATAAAGTAATATGGCTTTAAATTATGTAAAACTAAGTGTTCTTAAATAATGAAAAGTAAGAACATGAGGAAAAAACCCAAACAAAAACCAAACAAAAAAACCCCCAACTAATGCTCCAACAAGTTTTGATTATGATGAACCCTGATCTGTTGTGCCAAAATGGCTTACCTAGCCAGTAATCACTTACTTCTCAACAGGCTGCTATTACTCGCTTGCTTCGTATAGCATTTGGGTTCTTAAGCACAGTTAGCAAAACATTTGTCAGCTCCTATGTAACACTGAGCAATTAGCAGGGAAAGACTACGAGGGCTTTTTAGTATCATTTGTTTTTATGCAGAGAAAGGCAACAAGCCTCCTCTTCAGGGATAAAAAAAAAAAAAACCACAACACATCTACTTGCTGTAATTACTCCATTACTTATCTATGGTAGCAGGCAAGCATTCCACATAAGACTTACAAAACACGCTTTTACATTTTATACAGAGTCAGCTGTGCACAGTAAAAATGTCAATAAACGATAGTATACAAACTACACACTTAAGAAACATTTATGCTTCAGTAACTACTGGATTTGTAGAATCCCTATAGGAAAGTAACTTTTAATGAGATCATAAGCAGGAGAAAAGTTTCTAAGAGCAAAATATACAGTTACAGGGGCAAGCTAGGGACTAAATACACCCTCAGCTGAAAAGCAACATGAAAAGTGAGAGTCTTCTCATAGCTAAGTGGGGCAAAAGCATTTGTCTCCGTGAAGCCAAATTTAGTACAAGCGATGGACTTCATGACCTTGTCGTTCTATGCTCTTCTACAACCTCTTACAGCATAATCTAGTTTTAAAGCTAAGTACAACTCAAGGAATCCTGGCATATAGCCAAACTATGAATAGTGGTATTATTTAACTATTAAATATTTTATAACACCAGTGAATAATCTTGTAGCATTCTACACAAGGTGCTCACTCCATTTGGCAAATCAATATTACAAATAACTTATTAGCAACTGATGTATTTTATATTTGCAAAAAGTAGAGGTGATCTGTAAAACAGTATCCTAGTTAGTGCCAATTCAGTAAGGAAAAGAGAACGGTTCTGAAAATAATGGCATATTTTAAATAATTTGTATCTAAGCTCCTAACTCTGTTTTAAAGGCTTAAATGGAAATTTTAAGCTGAGGAAAACATTATAGAGTTTGGTAACGTATTTCATGTAACATCAGCTGTTATACATGACCATGGAAATGAAGACAGGGGAAAGAACAGCTACTTTAACTGTTCTGTGATTTAGCATGTATGGCAAGTAACTGATTTGGTGGAGTAATCATGTTAATACTTAGAATTTACAATGTATTTCGTATTTTTCCAAGACCTAATCAACTAACTCGCAGGAGATTTATATGGATTTGTTAATTAAGTGACTGTTATCCTTGTTTTTAAACAAGGGGGTTTAGCTGTGGGTATTTGGAGTGGTTAATGACATAGTGAATGCAGCAGAATCGGGATTAGAACAGGATTCTCGTTTCCTGTCCTTATTTTAATCAATTTGGCATTCGTCCTTGTCTAGACTATTCGGTATTTAGTTTTTAATCCCAATTCTATTGATGTAAACTAGACCCACACATTTTGCTAGAACAGTAGTGGTATCTCATTTTGACAGAAGTAGCAGTAGTAGTACTTTTACTGGCTTCCTCTGTAGAATTTTACACTATATGCTTATTTTCCAAGCCCCTTTTATCTTAAGGCATCTATTTCTGTCCTGGTTGCTCCAAATAGGATTGTTAACCTTGCATCTACTTACAGCCTGTTGCTTGAATTTAACCTTGCATTACTTGAAGCATGTTTCTTTAAAGGCAGAGTTGGCTTTGGTATGTTTCTATGCAATGGGTCAGATTACAGATGTCACATTAGTTATGAGAATAAATCTTCCATACTCACTGATGTGATTTTTAGAGAAAGTGCAAAAATATATGAATCTTGCAGGATAGATGAAAAATGTAACCACTGCTTAAAAGGTAAAAATTACTCAGGTTTTCTCTTGGGGCAGAGAAAATGGCACATGGACTAGTGTGCTTGGACTCCCAAGTAACTATCAGAACTACATGCTGAAATGCTTCAGCTGACAAGTTTTGCTCTTCTTTGTGGATATTATTCAGATCTTCACTGGTTTAGGAAATCTATGAACTCTGGACAATCTAACACCGTGAAATTCTTCCCTGGGGCTCCTCCCTAGTGCAGGAAGTATACTAGAAAACTAGAAACTAGAGCTAGCTAGGGATAAAAACAGGAAGCGAGAAGTTTAGTTGAACAGCTATGCTACAAGCACTGTAATTGCTGTGTAGCTCTTTAAGTTTGGACAGTGAGCTCCACAGACTCTAAGGAAACGTTTATTTGGGTAAGAAGATGGCACCATTTCCTCAGGGGCGGCTGCCTCAGCAGTCCCTGCTGAAGTGGAGGCTTCCCTGATAAGGAAAGCAGGTAATGGGGTAAACCTGACAAGGTGTTCTGCCATCAAAAAAAAAACAAACCCAAAAACTCTCCTGCAGAATACTGTGTGGGAGGCACAGATCCCCCCTCTACTTCGCAGGTTTCCTAAATAATACACAGCACTCTCCCCACTTACTGTGTATGCTTTCTTTGAGCGAGGTGGCATTGCCCGCGGCTCTGGAGCCAAGCACATCCCTCGCACCTCCAGCCTGCTGTGCTCTGGCTCGGTGTGGCCGGAGCGCTCCAGACAAGCGGGTAACTTTATTGCCTTACTTTTCTTTTCGGAAAATTTCCCATAGTCTCTACGCAAACAGCCTTCCGCACTAGCACTGCGTGCGTATCTGCTCCGTACCATACCAAGCTTAAAGGAACAACTGTTCTCTAACGCCTATGAGCGGGGCGGCAGCAACCGAACACCCGCCCTTTTCGGCCACCTCGCCTCACAAGCGCACGCGCTGTTCCCCCCCGCGGGCTGGCGGCACCACGCACGCGCGCGGCACCGGCGGTGGGCGGGGAAGGCGCGTGCGCGGGAGGGGGGG
>VYZM01016709.1:44654-71976 GCA_013398915.1 Dromas ardeola
GGCGGCGTCGCGGAGGCGAGTTTGAACCGCGGGAGCGGCGGCGGGCCTGAGGTAGCGCGCGCGCGGCGGGGGGTTGTCCTCCCTGCGGGGCCGTCGCTGTCGCTTCGGTGCGCTTTGTCCGCAGAAGGGCGGTCTCGGGCGGCGGGGCCGAGGGGCTCGGGGAGGCCGGAGGAGAGCTCCGGTCTCCCTCCCCTTTTTTCCTGCCGCTGCCTGGGCGACTGGTGGCCGTCAGGCCCATCCCCTCGCCGGGGTCGCGCTGCCAGTGCCGGCTCCTGTTGCCTCAAGCGGGAAAGGTCCTTCTCTCTCCTCCGGCCGCCGGAGGTGCTGCGTCCGGTGAGGTAGGGGGGACCCTCGCCCCCTCTGCCCTTTTTGCCCGCTGTAATGTGGGTAGGGGCCTTTCCCTGTGGGAAACAAGCCCGGCTATAAGTCACTGCCTGTGTAACGTATGGACGGGACTCCTGTTAAGAGCCTTGTGCTGGGGCGAGTTGTTTGCTTATGTTGGTTTGAAGCGGCATATGACCCGTGGGAATAGCAGTTTATCTAGAAGAACAGTTATCGAATGGGAGAAGACAGTTTGCGTGCTTTCTTCTCTTTCTATCTTCCCACCCTATTGTTTTTCTCAAGGAGTACTTAAATGGCTCAATAATCAAGGTCTGGAGCCCTCGGTATAGAATTTGTCATAAAATGGTTGAAGATAGTTAGCCAAAAGTGAGTAACTCTCTTGTAACTCTTGGTAGAATAAACAGAGACTGATTTCTGTTACTTCATCTTTTACCTGTTCACTTTACTACCTATTTAATTTATCCTCAAATGGTATTTTCAGGGAAGCTTACTTAATCTCTTGTATAATATTAAATTGCAGGTAGTTCCTTTCGTATATAACAACACAGGTTTATGAGCAAAGCTACCTGGACTTGTCTGATTAACTTCATCCAAAGTTGACACTGAAGAGTTGAGGTTGTCTGTGCTCCAAAAGGCATACTTGCTGTTTTCCATAACAGCCAGCGAGGAATGTGTGAATAGGAAAACTATTTCTCCTTTCATTCATACTTCAACTATAAAATAGCCTAAGACTTTTTTTTAATATTATCTGGTAAATGATTTCTTAAGAGCTCAAAGATCTCATATGCGGAACTGGAGGACAGTACGGGAAAGTAGGAGGGAGCAAGACAAAATCTTCAAATCACCCTTAAAAATTATATGTATTATATTACTTGCCTTACAGACCAATTGCAGAGCATCTTTCCTTTGGCAGCATTGCCTGATCTGTCTGTTTCTAAACTATTTGACAGCTGCCTCAACTGAGATTTGAGTAAGATTTGCATTTCTATGGGGTTTTAGCTTGTGATCTGCATTTTCATGAGACAACCACAGGCGTTAAGCCTTTTCAGAAACGGACTTCTATGAAGGACTGTGCTGTAATGGCAGCTTATACTCATGGGGACTAGGCAACTGTTGCTTTTTTTTTCTTTTAAAGGTGGAGTATGAGAATAAGGTCAAGAAAAACGTAAATGGACTTCTGAAGGTGAGTTACATATGTACTTTAATTTAATTTAGTAAGCTAGGAGCAATCAAATCGCTCTGACTCTATACTGCTGTTTGATCAGAAAATAAAGCTGTTTTAAAAATTCTGTTTATGAAGTGAATAAGGATTAATTCATTCCCTTTACTAATATAAATGCATGCCAGGAGTTGTTGGCTATATGCTTGTGTTGCTCCATCTTAATGTTAAACATTTTATTATTAAATTGTACACAGTGTACGCATCCTTGCACTTGTAACAATTTTGTTGACTCTTAGTTACAGGTATGCCCAATTGCTGTCTTTCACTGGCTTATTCTAGCATAAGTGTGCAAAACTAGTATTTCAAGCATTGCAATGGTTTGATGTGAAAAACTGGAGTTTCAGAGCCTGGCTGGATAAAGTCTCTTTGGATGTGTTAAAATTGAATAACAAAAAATGATGGAAAAAGTGAAAAGCAGAATTTGATAGTCTCTATGTTGTACCTCTGAAAGAAATTAGCACAGTTTTGGCATGATCTACTTTTGCAAGTTAAAATTTGGTTGTTTTTTTTTTTCTTTTATAGGAAGCTGGGTTACTACTCTGGGTTACCCATTTTCAATAAAAGTTAGCAAAAGAAAAAGTGAAGGGTGTACATCTCAGTAATGACTCTTAAAAATAATCTTTCCTGTACTGAGCTGCGAAATTTGCTCTTGATTAAGACCAGCATCTTGCTAACTTTCGTAAGAATGATATATGTGCCAGCAAGAAATGGCAACAACTAAATTGTTTATGTAAAAAGAAAAAGCACAGAATAAAATTTTCAATGAAGAATTACTTTAATCTTGAAATTATATAAAAATTATGAAACTGGACTTTGAAAAATCAACTGCAGGGTTGTTTTTGTATTTGTGTGTCATTGTTACTGCATATTTTCTGAGAGAACTCTTGGCTTATGTTGCTCAGAAGCCTGAGTTGCTTAGCAATTTCTGTCTTAATAGGTTGGGTTTTTTTTACAGTGTGCTGATTTAGTAGACTTGGGAGTGGGCAGTCATAGAGGCCTATGATGTTAGATTGACTTGATTTTTATTTTTTTAAATATTTTGTTTGTTTGGATTTATTTTGAGTAACTCTTTGCAAAATTCACCTTTACTTGTGTTTTCTGTTATGAGACGAAGATAGAAATGGATGGATTTTCCACAATGTGAGAAACACATGGTTATTAACAAATAGGTTACCTGCTGCGACTTAAGTTTAAAGTGGAAAACAGTCATGAAAGGCTCCATTAACCACTCAAAATAAATAAATAAAAATCCCTGTGTTAAAAATCCGTATATTTTAAAAGGGCTTCTATTTTTGACTCTTTCCTTCAACTACCTTTATCTATTTCTATATCCCAGATAATGTTATTAGGAGTAAACTATCCTGCTAATACAGCTGCTTACGTGAATCTTAAGTGTTATTTGTGTACACAAGAAAAGCTATACTTAGTGTGGCTTTATTTATAATACCACAAAAAATGTTGTCAACCATATGATATGCATAAAATTTTTTTTTTTTCCAAGGGTATTTCCTAGCCTTCTCTTGTATATGACAAGATAGCTATATATATAGTAGATGAACTGTGGTTCTAGTGCACTACGAAACTGGGCTGCGTACACAGGAGCGGTTTTGCTGCATGCTGTTAGTTAAGACATAGTCAGGAATAAGATGTTAGCCAAGTTTATGGAGAAATAGTTATTATTTTACTGTTCACAGCACTGTTTATTGTGAGCTGTCTTTTTTAAATACCTTGTATTAATCCAAAAACACATTCTTGTATCCTGATTAAGAAAGGAAATGCAATAACTCCTTTTAGATTAACTCCTGTAACTTAGTGCAATATTTTTTTTAATCTTTTTGTGTTTGCAATGTTGAAGTAACAAAAGGAAGAAAAATGGAGACAGAGACCATTTTAAATCTTAGACACCAACTCAAGGAAGCGGAGAATGAGCGAAGAAAGGCAGCACAATATGGCTTGCATTTATTGGAGTCCCAAAATGAAGTTCAAAATCAGTTGGATCAAACACGCCGTGAACTGACTGAGAAAACTGAGGTGATGTTTTAAGCTTCAAGTAAAAAAGCAGTCAAGACCTTTGTTTTATTTTAACTATTTTCTGAATGTCACAGGTGTTTTAAATGCCTTTTAGAGTTTAGATTAATTTTAATAAGCCTTTTTAGTTTAAGTATTTGTAGAGAGAGCTTTTAATCTCTGCTCTAAAATACTAATCATCATTTTCTGTAACTGGGACAGAGTTATGCATCAAGTGTTTAGTACCATGTAGGATTAGTTGTCTTTTAAGTAAAATGAATACTAAGTGCTACAGTAATATATGAAATAAAGGAATGCTAAGTTTCTTTTAGAGCACGTTTTGGGTATGTTTAGCAATTCATTCATCTTATGCTCTCCCTGTAAGCTTTGTGTCACTTAGATTTTTAAAAAGAATGCTAGCAGAAAACTGTACAATTCATTTCTTATGTAGTGAATTTATTAGTACATTTCTTTACAGTTCAGAAAAGACTGTAGTGTAGTGTTGAAATATAGAGGTATTATTTAGTCAACCAATTTTCTCAGTAATTGTTCAAGAAAATTCCAGTCTGGGAAAATATCTTCCACTTTTCATAAACAGTTTAGTTTTGATGTTTGTTTGTTTTCAGTCGGCCCATGCTTCAGATATACCATTTCTCTTTGTTCAGTCTGTTTCTGGCTCTGCATCCATCCCTTCTCTTGTGATAGAGCAAAAAGGTTTGTGGTTTTGGTGGTTTTTTTTAGCAGCTGGAGAGTTGTAGCACCCTGCTATTCTGAATGAACACTAATAACTTATTTTGATCAGTTTGCTGTTGGTGAGCTTAGTGCAAGAGGGGCAGCTGGAAAGCTCATGTGATAAGGCAGGGCAGGATCATCCTTTCCTACAGACAGCCTGAGATGGTAGCTGCTGTGTTGTGAAGCTGCACTTGTGGGTTGTAATCCTGTGTTACAGGCCGGAGCAAA
This sequence comes from Dromas ardeola, assembly GCA_013398915.1. Classification (NCBI taxonomy): domain Eukaryota; kingdom Metazoa; phylum Chordata; class Aves; order Charadriiformes; family Dromadidae; genus Dromas; species Dromas ardeola. The sequence goes on from VYZM01016709.1 coordinate 49,186, forward strand.
GTTATGAGTTGAGCTTGTGTGAACCAGATCAATTAGTAACTTAGATTCCAAGGGCAGAGGGAGACTTTCCTTTTTTTATTTATTTATTTTCTTCTCCTTAATTGCTAGCTGAATGGAAGAGGAAAATGAAGCTGCCCTTGGTAATTAGCATACATATACAATCAGGCATAGGGGGAAGCTGTTTAAAAATTCATTCTTCAATTTGGAAGGCTTGATGGGATTTATCACAAAACAGGAGACAATTTAGGTGTCTTTACCAAACATTTAACCCAACTGTTCTGCAGTAGGAGAACACTTGATGGACTGTAATGATTTTTAACATAATCGGGTTCAATGGTGGTGGAAAGGACATGTAAGCTCTCACTAAATTTCTTAGTTACACTTGCAGAATAGATGCCCACACCCTTCATCTTGGGGCAAAAAAATATACAGTTTCCATGAAGAACAGAATATTACACAACCAAATAAGTCATAAAATTTCAGAGCAGCTTGTGGTTTGTTTGTTTTTTGTCTTAAAATATGGGTGTGACAATTTCCTAATTGGACCTCCAACAAAAGATTGAATGAGCTACAAGTTCTAGGCATTTAGTGTCTTGGTTCTAAGCCTCTATTTAGTACGTTGTTCCCCAAGCGTTTATGAATATTACATCTAGATTTACTAGTATGTTATTTCTTTCAGAAATTTGAACAAGAGAAATACTCTCTTCAGAGAGAAATTGAACTCAAGAATCGCATGTTGGAAAGCTTGAGTTTTGAATGTGATTCCCTTAAGCAACAGCAAAACATGCAACTGGATAAACAGAAAGAACAGCTTGCCAGAGTCTATGGACAAGAAATCAGTGACCTTAAAAACAAGGTTTGGCAGCTAATGTACAGCTCAAATGTTGCTAATAGCATTTTAAAGAATATGTATTTAACTCATAATTGCATACTTACTACCAAAACAAATCTAATAAATAGTTATAATGTGTAGAAGCTTGTGTGGTTTGTTTTTAACAAACAGCTGCATATTTACTTTGTGAATTACATTAAATTTCAAAGCTTATTTTTAAAAGTTTACTCTTAAGTTGTATTTCTAAGACACTTTCTGTAATTAGAACAGAGTCAAAAATAGTGTGCTTTTCAAGAATTTATGATAAAATGGTACTACTTGTCAATTGTTTTTAAGTTGGAGAACCTGAAAGCAGAACTAGATGAAACCCGACTCTCAGAGAAACAATTGAGACACAAAGTGGATCATCAGAAGGAAATAATTGCTGCCAGATCAGAAGAACTACGTATGATGTCTGAACGTGTACATGAGACCATGTCTTCAGAAATGCTCAATCTTCAGATAGAACTCACTGAACTAGAAAGTGTGAAGGTGTGTGACCAGTGCTTCATTATTAGGAATGTACGCTAGTTGAAGATAAAATTCTGTGCTTTTGGTCATTTCATTTTTAGATGCTTTGTGTATATTGCTACCTTATCATTGGCTTACTATTAAGAAAATATGTATAGAAAAAAATATTAGCCTTAATAACTAGACTTTAATACAACTTTTTCTTCAAGATAATATTGTGTATTAAAAGCAATTATTACTAACAAACCTGCTTGGTTCACTTGAGCCTGTTTTTCTTCAAATTATTTTATAGATATTTTATTTCATACTTGATTTTTTTTTTCTTTAGGCCAATGTTGAAGAAAAGCTGAATGAACTGCAGTATGGTAAAGAACAGTTAGAACTCATAAACAGTAACTTACGTAATCAGCTGGAGCGTCTACAGGGAGAAAAAGAAGAGAGGGAAAAAGAAGTTGTTTCTTACTGTAACGCGTTAGAGGTATTCTCTTAACTTTATTCAACAGTGGTAGGTAATCCCTGATTTCCACAGGTTGTGGTGCTGGCTTTTCAGTGCAATAAGAGGAGTTTTGAGATAGGAGTTCTGAGGAAGGAGGGAGAAAGAGAAGGCAAAGGAGAAAAAAAGGATATTGGCTAGTCATGTTTGATATTGCCTGTTGCTAAATACCCTCTATATTGGCTTTCTTTTGTGGAAGGCTTTCTATGGAGATCCTTGGCATTGCAACATTCTGCCTCATAACAGGATCTTCTCACAGGTCACTGATGTAATTCACTCTTTTTATTTCAAGTTCCTGGATGTCTTGAAGAAGTTTGTGCTGGGGAGCACAGCAAGGCTAAGAGTCTCAATACCATTAATCCAATTGATAAACACCAAAGTTTTCCTTTAAAAGTTGTAGTTATGCTCTTGTCCTGAAGAGCAGGTCGAATATTAAGTCTTTTAGTGAAACAAAATGGATTGTCTCTTACTGACTAGAACTATATGCATAGTTAAGGACTGCAGTACAAGATAATCTGTGCTAAAGGCATAGGAAATGCAAAAGAGATAAAACTATTTGATTAATTCATATATGCAGTACATCAGATGCTTAAATGACTGATATCTTCTCTGCTTTAATCTAGAAAGCTCGTGAAGCTAATCAAGAGCTTCAGGTTCAGCTGGATCATGCAGTGCAGCAATCTTTGGACCCTACAAGTAAAGGCAATTCTCTCTTTGCTGAGGTACAATTATGCCACGGATCTGAGAATGTACAGAGGAGAGAAGAAATACTTAGTTTTATTTTTTATAAGTAGTTGCATTTCTTACAGTAGTATTTCTAAGTAGTTTTGTTCAGCTTGTGAGCCTTCTTTAATACAGAAGATAGTATATGAAATATTAAAAGATGCTGATAAATGTTGTCTTTTAAAAACATGCTGAAAATGTCTGGATGTTTGAGCATTTGGGAGGGTTTTTGATTTAGTTTTTGAATAAGAGTTTAGCTGCTGTTAAATGCATAGGAAGTTATTTTGTTTTCTGACAACACCCAGGGAATGGGTTAAACTGGTACACAGTTGTTTTTTTTTTAATCAAAACTATTTGTTTTGGTGCCAATGGACAAAACTACTCTATAGCAACACTTAAAGCATATGAAATGTTACTTTATTTTGATATCAAAAGAAAAATCTGTTGCGCTTTACTGATTGGGCTTCAGCTGCTACAGTGCTGTGTACTGACTTTTATCTCGGAGGTAACGGCAATAGCACGTGTTTTCAAGTATTCTTCCTGGAAAAGCAGTATTTGCAGAACCAACATCAATTGCTAGGCAACATCTCCTTGTAAAACTCATCATCCAAGTGACAACGAGTGTTATAATTTCCATAGTAATAATTGTTAACAATGTTCTGTAGGTGGAGGACCGTAGGGCAGAAATGGAACGACAGCTGATCAGTGTGAAAATAAAATATCATTCACTACAAAAACAGCATGCATTCACTAGAGAACAATTGCAAAGAATGAAGGTATGACCATTACTGTAATACTCCAGGGTTTCCTTGGGGTCTGATAAGGCAGTGCTTTAGTGCACAGGCCAGGGGATTTGATTATCTTTAAAATATGATACAGTAGTCTGGAGGGAGGGGAATGGGAGAAAAAACAAGTGAAACATCACTCTGCTATTTGACTTCTAGGGTGCATCGACATCTTTCTATTCCTACTAGTACTACTACTTCAGTATAACTTGGAGTTCTAGGATAAAGGCAGAGCTTCCTTACTTTGGCAGTAGTTGTTAAATGGATAAGAGTAAACTACAATTCCTGTCAGTCAAACTAGCATTCAGTTTGTCTTGACAATTGCTTTTTCTTTTCTTGTCTGATTCTTGTAGTATGTGCATGTTGGTTGTCAGGAATGAATGTAAAGAAAAGCGAAGGCTTGTATTCTGTCCTCTTATCACACTGTTTTTTTTCCCCCCTCTGGGTTGCTTTCTTGGTTTTTTTTTTTTTTTGTTTGTCCATATTTTTCTTTCTTCTCCCTATCTTTGTGGAAGAATAAATCATAACTTATGTCATAACTGTTTCATTTAGACTACACTTCCGTAGGATGGGAGCCTGTTGGTAAATAGTTGAGAACTAGATAGCAGAAGCTGATTTACAAGATAACGTTAAGGGGATACTGCAAAACTGCCAGCTGTTGTCGTGTTTGTCTTCTGATTTTACAATACAAGAGTGTGGATCCTTTCATTTTGATTAAATACTTGATCATGCAGTTTGAGGAGAATGCTTAGAAGTCACAATTGATGATAATGAGTAACACTTAAGATGTAGGTTTGTGTTATTTAGCTTTTGTGGAGAAGTAGGTTGAAAATAATTGAAACAACATTCTTAAAGGACACAAAAAAGAACTACTAATGTAGCCAAGGAATTCTCTTTTACTAAAATCTGATCTTGAGAGCTAAAGAGATGAGTTAGTAAAATGATTGAATCGGATCAGTTTCTTCAGAATTTTTCTCCTTGTAATGTGAGGGTAAGTCAGTCATACTGTTTTAATGGTACAAGAAACATTCCTAATACTGAAGATTTTCACCGAGAACTGAGGCAAGTTGGTATCCCTGTTGTAGTACTACTTAATGTTTTTATTTGGAATTTCAATTCTTACTCATTTGTCCCCGTAAAATGTCTTCTAATATCAGTATTGGAGGTAGGTAGTTTGTTGGGACAGCTGCTTTGCTTAGATCCCTGGTAGGGTCCTCTCTGCTTTGTGTTGCATTGTGATGCTGTGTGTTAAAGCTCATTCTATAGTTAACTGATATCTTCATTCAGCAGCTGATTGCAACAGTATAGTTAACTGTTTTTGCAGTAGTTGGAATATTTGAATGTGGTATTTACAGATCGGAAGATCTGACTTTGAGCAGAATGTAAGCAGTACTGCTGTGAAAGTTTTACGTATCTGGTGTATTGTCCACAGTATCCCTTCCAGTTTCTTAATGTTTCTATTCTTTGTTCTTGTGTAGATCAACTGCAATTTGCAATTCTGACAGTTAGCAAGTGGGCTTTTAAGTGAAAGGTGAAACGGTTAGCTGTCTACATGCTTGGGAAATGTAAGGATGGTTTTAATCAGGCAGTGGGGGTTAAAATTTTGCCTCCCTTATGTCTTGTAGAAGCTATGGGCATGAGGTGATTGAATCTTTCTTTAGCTTTAGCTTGTGTACAGAATCATCAATATCTTTTACTTACGCGATTCCATAGGGTAAATGTTTTTCTCTCACTTCCTTTGTTAATCTGTAGTCCCATTTGTTTCAGTTGATCCTTTCCCTCTGACTTCAAGTGTCCTACAGTGTTACTTTATCCATACTGCCTAGACTGGTAAAAAAGCTGCAGTTATCACTAACACCCTGTTGAGTCTTTCCATTATTGCATTTCATATTTTTTTTCTCTAATTCTTTAGAAGTCTGATGTATCACATTTAACTGAATGTGTTAAGGCCCTCGTACTATGATATTTTGTTAACAGCATGAGAAAAATTTGCTGTAAATGCAAGACTTTTCTTTGATAAACTTCTTTTTTAATGGCCAAGGGCATTCCTTTGCTTCAAAGGGTACATTCCACTGAAGCAGTAGAAGAAGCTGCAATTCTTGGATTAATGTTACAGAAGGCAAATTGAGTGTTACCTATACCTCGAAATAAGAACTGCAAAAAAGTTGATGAACTAGAGTGTTTTTCCCCATCTTGGTAGATGCGTTTTAGCTCTGATAAACAAGCCTGGGCTGTAGTCAGTTCCAGCTGACTTGGTGTTTACGGTCTGAATGTGAAATGTTGTGTGTGTTCTTGACAGCGTATTTATAGGTTCCTTAGTCAATATGGAGAAAGATATGACACCTCAGAACTACTCCGTTTAGTAGGTTTTCAGCTGTCCTAAAGATTTTTGGTGTCAAGCTATGATGATGACAAATTGTAAAGACTGTTGTGAAGACTACTGAGCTTAAGTATGCAGTGTGCTTCTGTATTCATGATTAGAATTGTAAGGCTTGAGTACCCTAACTGTTCTGGGTAAGAGCCTGAGATTCTCAGTCACTTAACTCAGTATTTGTTTCACAGATTTTTTTTTTTTCCCCTTTTTTCCAGCTGCAGATGGCTACACTGCTACAGATGAAAGGCTCTCAGGCAGAATTTGACCAGCTGGAACGTTTACAGTCAATGTTAGAACAAAAGAATGGTGAGATAGAAGATCTTCTTATGAAAGTGAGGCAGCTAGAAAAATTTAAGGTAAGTGGTCTGTAATTACGTGGAAAAGTCATAATCAGAAGCTAAAACATGAGAATAAGAAGAATTATGAAAACTGTCTGAAGTCCATGCTCAGGTTTGAAAAGGGAATCCAAAGGCTGCTCATAATTTTATTTGACCCAAGTTCCATTTTACAGCTGGAGAACATATACTTCTGAAGTTCAGAGAAACAGAAAACTCTACACCACCCAACCCCCAGTTTGGATAAACAATCTTTTCTTTGCTCCTGTATGTAGCACCAGAATATTCTCTGTAGTTCTTGTAGTGTTTAAATTCAATAACTTGGTCAAAGTTCACTGAGCTATGACATCTTATTTTTTTTTCTCTTGGAAGACATAACCATTCCACTTTTTTACTGCATGTTCTTACGCTTTATCACTTCTTAGCCTCTCAGCTATATTGGATTTCTTGGCTATTTATTTCCTTAATGTGTCCTAGTTTTGCAGTTGAAGCATGCTCTTTTCTAGGAAAACTGAATTGCTTAATCATCCTTGTAAAGCGATTTCTTCAGTTCTCTTATGCAGCTTGATAGCATCTTGTCAATATTTTGGAAGGTGAGAAATACATGAGAACACCTGTATGCACTATTGTAATGTTACTGATATTTGTGTGCATACAGAGTGAAAAACTGTAGCCTTTCTTATGTTCTTACTTACTTATGGACTCATTTGGCCCTTTCTTATCACAGCTTTGGAATGTAAACTTAGGTGTATGAGCTTACGCATTAGGATTATGCTTTCCAGGATAGCGTCTTCTATTCTGCGTTTAACCGAAGTGGCATAAAGCTAGGCTTAGCCCATTTTAGTAAGCAATGGAGACGGCTTGATTGCTTTACCGGTTCGGTCATGTATAAGCTTGATCAGTATTTATTTTTGTATCAATGCCATAAATAAGTAGTGTCAGGAAATTAAATGACTGTCAGTGACTGACAGAAGCCTATGAGATTTGTGGGACAGTATTAAATCTCAGTACTGCTTTTTCAGAAAAAAAACCACAACAAAAACCCCAGAATGTTACGTTACTAACGTATTTTATAGGAAACTTACTGCATTTATGGTGTCTTTAGTGTGAACCAACTTTCTCATCTAAAAGATGTAGTTGATTTTGAGATTTTGGCTGTTGATTAACATGGATTGTATTCCTTACCTTTGGCATCCAGCTGCTGAAGCCTAAAAATAAAGGCTGGAACGAATTCCCTGCGGGTTAATTAAATATCCTATATTTTCAAGTAAAAAAAGGGAGCTGTTCTGCAATGCTATTTGAAAACCGGGAGTAGACATAACTGTTCCTTTATTTCTTTTTCTTTCAGTGAATGAGAGAGCTGTTGATTTCAGTGGTATTAGCCATTTGTAACAAATGAGGAAGTATGCAGAGCAACTCAGCTTTCTTGTGTGTTTAAATGCCTCTATGATGAGGCTTCTCCACAGAAATGGATAGAAAATTTCAGTTCAGGGCTAAGCTAATGTGCTTCTGAAAGGTCACTATTTGATGACCTGACACTTCTTCTTTTTCAGACTTTATATGAGAATATGGAAGAGTCCAGAGTTAGTAGTAGCTCAAAAGGAGGAGAGTCTGAAGATGGTTACTATGCAGATTTACTGCAAATGAAACTTGACAACTCAAAGTAAGTATATGATGGTCTGAGGCCTAGAAGTTGGTTGTAGTTGGGTTATCTTTTAGCTACTTGTTTTTATTCTCCCTCTTTTTTGTTACTGTTTGTATGTAGTTGACTGTATGTGCAAATAATGCTCACTGTCTCGTTTTTTAATGCTGTGAAGTCATCCTATTTTCGTTTTAGGACTGAGAATTGTTTTGTTTGTCTTTTTACTTATTGCTGTAAAAGGTAGTGGCAGAACTATTATATTACTGTTGCTTTCTTCTAGAAATGTTAATACGGCTAGATGCAAGATAATTGAGAACGTAAAAAAAAAAAAAATTAAAATTAGAAACTAACCTGTAAGGCAACTGTATGAAGCTTCTTAAAGTCTATAGGGTCTATATATTTATTTCTCTTCTCTAGAATCAGATAATAACACTTGAAATGTTTTATTGGACTATTTAGTTGAGATGTGTTCTTTGGCTAGTGAATTCCATATCTATTGATTAGAGAGTCCATAGTGTTTGGCCTCAGGACTGTGTTTAAGCCCTCAGATGGAAGTATTGCACTTCCAGCAGGAGGCAGTGGTCTGCTGTGGGAATTCCGGAGAAGTTTGTCACCTGACGGATGTTGCTATTATGAGAAACTGGTGTGATCCCAGTCAGTTAGGATTGCTGAGGAATGGTGATTCAGTCCTTAACGATGTGGAAGTTAATGGCCTCTAAAATAGAGGCAAGGACATGCACCGACTATCATCATTATTTTTATGTTGGTCACTTAGAAGAACACCTTTGTGTAAAGCTTGTATTGTCAGTTATAGAAGTAGTTACATGAATTTAAACACAGGCTAGAAAAACCCCAATGAAATAGTCAATTTGTTGGTTAGGGAAGGTTTCTCAAACCAGTTACATATACATGTGTGCAGTGTACAGCTTTGTTGTTAACATGCATTCAATCTCTGGTAGCTAAACTCACACGTCTATGTCAAGTTCAAGTAAAAACTTCAGTTTTTATGTGAAGTTGCTGAATACTTAGTTGACTTTGTATCTGTTGCTTTACTGAAGAAACAACAACAACAAAAAAACCCAAACAAAAAAAACCCCATCAAACAAAAGAAGCCAAGTCTGAGTGACTGTATATTTTTCCTCCCACCCCAGCAAGGAAACTGAAACCTTGAAAAATGAACTATCCTTGCAGAGGATGAAAGCTCTGTATGAGAGCCAGAGGGTTCTGGAAGTTGAAAGGAAACTCTTCACAAATGAGAGGCATCTGCAAGCTTGTCAGAGTGAGAATATGAACTTGCGAGTTATGCTGGATGAGCTAAAAATGAAATATGAACCTGAAGGTAAATATTACTTTTCCATGCGGGGCTATGTGTGTGTAAATCTGGTCTTTTCAACTTTCACAAGCTGAATGACACTAAACAGGAAGGCATTGGGTTAGTTCTAGATATAAACTAATGTGTAAATGGCTGCCTTTTCGATAATAACCTGGTCAAAAAATTGCTGAATTGAAATAGTAAAGCCCTACCTTGCTGAAAGACCTTACTGCAATATGTATACTAATATAATTACAGAAGACGAAGGAGTATAAATTCTAGTTGAGGCTTTATAGAGTATAGCTAGATAACCATAGTGAAGTAGGTGGGAACAGATTCTCAGGAGAGAACAAATTTCATAAGAGTTAGCAGTACCTGTGTTAATGAGAAGTATCAGCTTTCTGAATGTAGGCAGCTGATACGAGCGTTGTAGTAAGTGCAAAAGCATTTAGAGGAAAAACGCTTTAGTAGCTCAAGTTAATATGGATTAAGTTTTGACAGCAGAGTCCTGGCTGATACTTGTCCATGTGCAGAAATAAGGGAGTTGAAGCCTGTGGAGGAAGAGGAATGGGGAATCAGATGGGCGAATTGGTTTCGGTACTTCTCCATACCTGAAGGATTTAATTTTAAAATCTTAGTTGTGGAAGCTTACCTCAGCAGCCTCCAAAATGGAAAGAAAGTAACTGAAGCATATTCATGTAGTTCAGAGCATCTAATTAAAAGCCTTGATAAAAAGGTAGAGTGGGGAGGGAAAGATTTTTTTTTTTGTCTCTTTCTATCTAACTTCTATTGGGATGCTTACTTGCTGATAACAGATTATATGAAAGGACATTCTTTAAGGGATGTAAGTTGTCTATTGAGAGGTATTCCAAGGTCTTAGTCATGTCAAATGTTCTTTGTTAGCTTCATTATGAACATGTTGGTGGACAAGCTAACTCCAGCTTCACTTGTGTACAAAAAGAATGTTCCTTTTGTCTTAGAATTACTTAAAGGCACTAAAATTAAAAAGAAGAGGGAGAAGGTTCCAGTGGACGCTACTTGTGAATACTTGGACAGCAAAACTACTTTAGTAAAAGAAGATGCTCTCACTCAATTGCCAAGTAAGGAAGAAACAAAGATGACTTCCAAGGACTTGGAGCAAAGTGACACTTCTTCAAAAAAACAAGCTCTTGAAGCACCACCAATAAATATAGCTCTTCAAGCAATGCAAAAAGTCGTCGAACCTGAAAGAGAAAGAAAGAGAGTTAAAATTAAAGAAGAGAATCATGATGCCTTTACTTCGTATAGCAGAAGTGGAAGTAATTCCTTGACTTCAGTTGCCCCCAGGTCAGTGTCAGCTTCTGTCTGTGGTCAAGGCAATCAGCACAGACCTGCATCTCTTTTCTTTCGCTGCATGAACTGTGCTATACACTTCTTTATCTATTTCCTCAGTGTTGCATGCAGTGTAATTCCTCAGCTCCGGCTGCCTACATTGAACCTCTCCATACCTTTTAGAAAGACTAAAATGATGACTAATGAAAAAGACTCTTGAAACTGTAACAATCTCTGAAATAACTTTCCCATTACTTGAAAATGCTGAAGGTGCGCAGATGGCATGACAGTTCACTCGGTTTGCTCTAACTTCAGAAACGGGACTGTTTTCTTCATCCCTTCAAAGCTGTCGCACAACTGTGTTACATATCAAAGTAGCACAGGCAATAGGTATCATGCTTCAGGTTCATTTCATGCTTAATTTCAGCCGTCATCAATTTACAGATTTAGCTAAAACCCTAACAGTTACATCAATTAAGTAATTCTTAAACTGAATTGGGTTAACAAAACTTGCATTGTACAATATAATAGACAATTATGGTATTTGTGTTGTCAGACAAAGGACTTCGATAATCTGGATGCATGATAACTAGAAACACAACTGCTAAACCAAGATCAAGTTTTTCCCCTGGACTGCGAATTTAAGTTACTTTTTTGATAGATGGTAAAGTAACTTACTAAAGTAATTAGCTCCAAATTTCTTATTTTTATCTTGGTAAAAGCAATACTGATTTTCTTTTTTTTTCCTGCTGATGCTTTTGTTTTCTGTTCATATTCATAATCTTAGTAAACACATGTTGGAGTGTGTGGGGGGAGGGAAAAAAATCTGTGATAGTCTAGATGTTTCGAGCTTCCAACTTGCTAATGTCTGCTACTAAAAATAGTTTATTGAATATAGAATGACAGCAGCTTCAGAGATGGAGGAAGGCTTAACACATGGAAATCTGAACAGTATATCCAAAACTAATGGCATTCAGAAGCAATTGGATTGATGTTTTGACTCTTAGATCAAGGTTGCATTGGATGCAATTGACAAGTTTAAAGTAACTTAACGGTCCAGTCTTCTGAAATAATCTGGAAAGAACATGGCAGGAATAGCAGTTGAAGTAGCTGTGTCAGAACACCCAGGGGCTGTTGCTGAGGAGAAAGGATTGGGAACGTGGTGAAAGCTGAGAGGAAAGATTGGATAATGTAGTGATGGTATTGCATTTTTGGCAGGGTTCTGTGCACACGAAGGAACAGATAGCATCTGACCTGGGTGTGAAAAGTTTAACTTATTTCTTTGTATTTTGTTCGGAGAGGAAGATAGAGTCTCTGCCAACGGGAAGTTGTTGGAAACAGTTTGTGAACTGAAGGGGTTAACATAGCGTAGAGAGGGTGAGGAAAGTATTTTATGGGGTTGATGTTTGAAAGCAGAGCAAGTGGAAAAAGTGGAAGAGGAAGATGAAGTCATAATTCAGAGGGAGGGTTCTAATCTTGCACTCACTGCTGTTGGTTCAAATAAGGAATAAAATACAAATCAGTGGACTTCAAAAAAAAAAAAAAGTCCAAAAAACCACAAAACTCTATATAAGCTTTTCAATTGTTGTCTGTGGTGGTATAAACCTGTAAAAGGCAAATGCAGGCAGAAGGTTCTGTTTGCGTTTCCGGTTGTGTTAATGAACTCCCCAGTTCATGATGTTGTCAAGATAATATTGAGGATTTACTTAACCTGGATCTGTTTATGATTTGTTATGAAATAGGAAGTCATGATAAAATCTGAGTATTTGAGAGGTCAGGTTTCTAAACACTAAAAGAATCTTTGGACTCTTCTGTGATGGATGTGGCCAAACCCTATGTAGGGATACAACTAAATGCAAAGGCAGAAAATATATTGGCAGCTTGAGCAGGAATGTGGACCTGAAAATGGAGAGTTTGGGGGACGAAAAAACAATTGGCATGTGCATGGTGGATAACTGTCAGTGTTTCGCTTCGTGGTAAGGAAAATGTGATGCTTTGGCTGAAAAAGCAATTGTGGTCATTGGGGGTTAGTTTTGTAACTGGAACAGTTTTTGTGCAATAATTAGTCTAGGTCTGTCATTATTGGTCCATGAAATGTGGCAGTGAAAAGAGCCATAGTAACTGTGAAAGGATTGCAAACTTAATTTCTAGGAAATGGTGTTTGAAAACCTGTGTCATCTTAGTTTAAGAGGTGATGACGGAGTGGTCAGAAGTGATTTATGTGTACTTGTATGGATGACAAATTTCCTTCTTTGAAGTGTCTTGCTTGCTAATGTGATTTAGCAAGGTAAAGTTAGATAACTTTGAACTAATAGCATATGTACATATCCGCTCTGTGTGTGTGTATACTTAAAGTTTAGAGCAAGTAAACATTGGAATACTTTATGAGGTGATGGTACTGATTAGGTTATGGTAAGTTAGTGTTGACAACATAGTATTTGAGATGACAGATTTCAATATTTAAGCAATTACTATTAATTCCTATTGTAATTCAAGCAATGCAAGGGTTATAAGTAGTGATATCTTCTGTTAGGCCAACTGGTCAACAAAAAAAAACACTTCTGTATTGAAATGCTGTTCTTCACTGCTGAAACTGAAATAGCAAATTCCAGCCCTCGCTGCCCAACTTAGTTTGCATTTAGATTTGAGGTTGTCTGCTTTAGTTTGAGCGAAAGAAGGGCTTGCGTGCCTGAAAGCTTATTTGCCCTTTTAAATTATTTAGTTGGATTACTGTGCCAAATTGACCTCATTTGGATTGTTCAAACAGGAACAGGAAATGCCTACAGCCATTTGGCTCAGCAGGAGATCTGGATAATTAATACTGTCTTTGGGGTTTTAGGCATGGCATTCATCCTCGGGGAGTGAAGCTCCATCTGATGAGACAAGGTGATCTTCCTTAAATGGGTAGAAGGAACCCCCAGTACATCTCATTTTTGGAGTTTACATAGTTAAAGCTGGATAGAATCATGTCATAGTTTCACAAGCATTTTTTTTTTAAGTGGCCGTGTTTAACTCTCATCTTTCTGATCTGTTCACTTCCCTGTGCTAACACTTGATGAAATATGGCTTATAAGGGGTGGTCTGTGAGCTGGCTTGGTATGAGGACTGTGGTGGGTTAACTTCAGCTTGCTGCAAGATGGCCACCCGGCTGCTCTGACTGCGGAGAAAAAATGGTTTGCCATCAGTTACAGGGGTGGGCTTACTACAGAGCAAATGGTGGAGCTGACCTAAGGGAGGTGCACAGCAAAGCGTATTTCTCCTGTAGTCTACTGAGATAGTGCTTATAGGAAATAATACACAGATTGCTTGTGATGGATAAGAATAGTTTATTTGATATATTTGTGTATAAAGGTAGACTGGGGGTGGGGAAATCTGTAGCTAAATTTCCCTAAACACTTCTGTTACAGCTCCTTTCATAGCCCTCATCTTCAGCTGTATCTCTCTATATTGCAAGTGAATCGCTAACAAGAGTAGCAGCAGCTATTCATGTTTGGAAAACCATCATTGACAGCAGCTGTAGATGGTTGTGGGTTGCTCGCTAGAAGCTCTTGAGACCACTGGAAATCCACAAGGTCACTAGAGAGTTGTTTCAACAGATGTGGTGATGAATCAGCATAGAATTTGTGTTGGTGTGTGAAGTGATGTTTAATTTGAAACTTTGTGTTCCATAATTTGTTTTGCTGTGGAAATAATCATGTATAATAGCTAATTGGTTGTGGTGATTTGGTTGAGTAAATACCACTATTTATCAACTTGTTCTAATGACACAGTTATATGTTTATTAAGTAATTCCTAAATAATCAAAGCATCTGATTGTGCTCAGGTGTCTAAATCTTGTTTTTACCTTACCTCTTTAACAGCAATGTGGCAGTTAAGATTGCATTCCCATTTACATTCCTAGCAGAATTAAAATGTGTCAGTGGATGAGTTGTGTAATGTAGAGCCTGAAAATAAGTTGGTGGGTTTTTTTCCAACAACTTCTTTTCACTTCAGGCATTAAGATAAAGGCGGTAGCAGTGCAGAGCTAGGTGGGACAGTAGTGTGTATGCATATATTGCTTTAAGTGTAGTCTGTTTTTTGGTTGTGTTAAAGCAAAATGCTTGACTTCCAGCACCATAATACAAGCATGATGGGCGTTTCACTTGGACTTGAGCTTTTGTGGACTTGATCTCATTTATGTGCATGGCACAGTCACTGTTTTGGTTTTTTTTAAACTCCCAATGAGTTAACACATTCAGAAACCTTTTTAGCAAACATTTCATCAGATGGGGGGGAAGGAGAAAGGCTAGACTGTAACTGATGCAATGTGACTAGGACTGATAATGCTTTGTTTTAGTCTCATTCTTAAACACTGCTTGCTCTGTCTTTCCATATGGATGGTCTCGTGTGCCAGCTGGCTTGTTGATTTTGCTTAAAACTCTTTTTTTAGCCCTGTTTTTTATTAACTAAATATGTATTTAGAATGGTTGCTTTGCCTATAGGTTAACAGCTGAATCCAGATTTGAAACTGCGGAAAATGAAGACAAGAAAGAAAATAAAATCATGACTGAGAAGAAAATGCAGAAGAAAAAATATACAACGTTGTATGTCTCTTCTAAGCCAACTTCTGAAACACAATGTGCTCAGCAGTAGAACTTACATTGCTGGAAGGAACCTGCACATTTATGTGTGACAGAAGTTCACTCAGTATTTCCTGCTGAAGCAGGACTCCAAATTGTTCAGGTTCCTAACTTAAATATTGATCTGCCTTGTTATATGAAGAGTATGATCGCATTAATGAGATTTGCACTTTTGATACTTGAACTTACCAGAGAGCACGTTAAGTTCCCTGGCATTGTGACATGAAGCGTTGCCTTGCCCTGAATCGTGGCAAAGTCACTAAATGTGTGTTAACCATTATTTGTTTGAAGCAAAGTGCTCGCTTGAAGACAAGTACTTGCTATGGAAGTTTCATTATGGGAGTCAGAAGTCAAGCCCGAGCAAGACAGACTAGACAGTGTTGACGCAGAACTCAGTAACTCCTGTGCTCCTGAATTTCCTCCAGTTGCTGGATTCGGAATTCTTAATGTTTTTTTTTCCCCCTAATGGGTCACTGTTTAACTTTCAGACTGACCTGATTCCAAAGGCACATGTCAATCTTTTTATGCGTTTTGTGGCATAGTATTCTTTTGAAATTATAAATTCTTATATTTGTACTAATAATTAAAATAAACTTTTCTTTTTCTTCTGTTCTAATATGAAGTCTATATTGCATTTGAGTCAAAACAGTTATCTAAAGCTGTCAGGTTTTTGACAGAGAAGTGAGGTATTTTGTAGAAAGGATCTTTTTAAAAAAAAAAAAGTACCACTCAATAAAAGCTAAGAAACATGTGCTGTGTGTTGTCATGTTTTTAGGAGACAAATCTTAACTTTCTGATGACACTTGGTGCAGAGTAATTGAGGAGAACATTTAAGCTAGTTTGGTTAATAATCTTATTTCTTGTTAACTTCTAAGATATTCAGTGATATTATGGGAAGCGAATGTGTATCCATTAAAGAGTTCTTATTCTTCTTGACCTTGACCACACACGTGATCTTAAATAATACCACATTGAAGAAATCATGCTTTTCATGCTACAAAATGTTCGAAGAAACGTTTCTTAGGCAAATGGTGCTAGTTTTTTTTACTGTCACTGTACACTGAGATGCAAACAGCATTAAAAAAATCAAGTACATAATTGTTTTAGTTAGAGGAAGACCTTCAGTAACTTGACATTGGATGCATGTACTTTAAATGGGAGAACTGAACTGTCCGTTGTCTACTAAGACAATTATGTTGAGGTACGTGGCATATGAAACTTCTAAATTTCTTTTTCATTGAAATAACTTGTTAATTAATGCTACAAACAAAACTAGGATGTCATTTCAACAAATGAATGAAGCTGATTATCTACCCTCAAAACCTACTGCTTTCCGGTACTGCTGTAGTTTACTGAGCGTATGTAGTCTTTATTATCTTTGATAATACATGTGTGCTTACAAATCTTTTGCAGAATTGCAACTAGCAGGTGCGGGAAGATGTCTGGAATTGAGGGTTTTGTAGTGCCGTAACTTACTTAAGGTATTGTTCTTTAAGTGCCTGAAAATACTCTGCATATTTTCTTTTTTCCTTCTGTTTTGTTGCATCAGTTGCTTTCCTGCGACTGCGCTCCCACATCTTGGCATATAATAGAATTTAGGGCCAGTTAAATGCAACTGTTGTATTCTGCTTCAGTCCTTCTGTATAACGGAAGTTAGCTTAGCTAAAAATTGATAATTAGATAGTCAGCACTGTACAAGATCCTGTTTTCTGGAATGGATAGCATTATTAAAGGAAGCAAGAATTCTCTCCCTTCTTCCTCTGCCTGCGCTGCAACGCCCCAAAAGGGAAGTTGTACCCATGAGTTCCCTAGGCAGAAAGATTTTTATCTTTTGGGAAGCAAGGTATCTTCTACTTGCCTGTGAAGACCTTCTGCCTGGAAAAAGACGTAAGGAAAAGACGGTAAGGGGCATGAGGGTGATGAGCGATTGATTATCTCTCTGCTATTTTCTGTGGAATAGGAATGTGGAATGGTAATAACGCAAATAAACAACAAATGCTGGGAATAAAAACATTCCTGACAAAGGGTGTAACTATTATCCACCGTAGTTCTTTAGACCCTTGTTGGGGTTTGTCCTCTACTGTAGCAACATGGGATTTTAAGGTTACCATGCATGCTTTACTCTCTGGTTGCATTTTACTCTTAAAGCTGAAAAAAAAGATTTTGTTGCGCAATCCATGTGTTAGAAGTTACGGCTGGGGCTTCTTCACAGACAGGCAGAGGAGGAGGTTGTCTTAGCTGACTTGCGGGACAGTAGCAGTAGGTGCTAGGAGCTCATGAGTGTAAAAGCATCATCATGAAAAGTATGACAGGAGGCAGCAGCAGTGTGCAGTGCTGAGAGCTGGGGGGGCTGGCAGGTGGGAAGCGGCAATGACTTCAGGAGCTCAGGTTCTCCAGGAAGAGGACCGTGAGCTCCGAAGTGGGGACAGAGCTGTCTTCAAATGTGTGGTGGTATTTAGACGTTTTGTACTTGCAGAAGCAGACCCCTGAGATGGAAGAGATTCAGGGCATCAGAAAAGTATTGCAAATTGGGTCCCAGTTCGGAGGTAAAGCTTCTTGTGTATCATTTATTTCTGAAAAAATAACTAGCGAAATCCTTTTGCTACACTAGTATGTAGACATGGTTAAGATTAGGGCACTTCAAGCAAATCTGTGGTAGTGTTTAAGGTGGTTTTCCTCCAGAAATAGGTATCGGAATTCCACGTGCAGCGAGACAGACTGGCAGTCTGTTTCTCATGATGGCTGGTGAAAATCAACAACTGACATGTCATGCGTTATCAAAAATATCCTGACGGATGAAGAACAGCACTATTAAACAGTTTTGATAAACAATGATTGCTAAGTTACAAGGTAGTATCCAGAGGACAGGATTGTGGTATGAGTGTTGTACTGAGCAGGAGATAAATAAATACCAAGTCTCCTGTTTTGGGTGCTTTTGGGGGGGTGTTTTTGTGTGTTTTCATTGGTTTTAATTCCATACTGTAAGTGAAGAACATGAATGAAAGCGACTTACGTATATTCAATTGGGTATGTTGTCCTTAATCCAAACTACAAACAACTTTGCACATGCAAAATGCCATGAGGTAAGTTCACTCACACAGCAGCCTGTAGGAAAGTAAAGGCTCAATATATACCATAAATTACTTTTTGAAGTTTTGTATTGACAATAAGTCTTGAAGAAAGTGCTGCTTTGGTTAGAGAATAAAGAGAAACTCTCCTACTTGGTCCTCCAAAGGTAAAATGACAGACATAAAAAGGAACGGGTGTGGTTTGAAAGGTTGTGGCTTTGTCCTCATTTCTCTTACTAAGGGATAGTTTATTATGGAAAGAAAAGAAAGATACAGTGTCTTATGGAGTCCAAGCTTTAAAATCTGGTTTTGGTGTCATTTAAGAAATAAGGCCTCCTTGATGTTCCAGAACTGAGCGAACTGATGTTTAGAGCTTCTTACTGCAGCTGGGCTTGGCACACAGCAGCCTTCCAGCTTAGAACTTGAGTTCTGGGCTGGTGCGGGAGAGGACTCGGGTGGTTTTTCGCCTTTTAGCCTGCTGATGTGTTACAGCCAGTGTCACACAACAGAAACACCCAGTTTGGGATTCCCCTCCCCCATGACACTGGGGTACGGTATGTCGAGCTGAGAAAAGAGGAAGGAAGCGCAGAACTCGGAACAGCAGCAAATCTCGCAGAAGCCTCGCAGCTGCCTGAGCCCGCCCGCTAGAATGCAGTGACAGCAGCCGGGAAATGCATCTTGCTTCCAGAGCCTCTGTTTGTCACCCCTCTTGAAGCCTGCATCCTGTAAATCCTGGTTTCCTTGGCGGTGGGTATCCTTCGGAGCCTCATGGACTCCTGTACGATGACGAGATGGCAGAAGACAGAGAAGAGTGGCGTGGGTATGTACTGAGTAAACTGCCATTTCAGTTTTGTCTTCATAACTTCTGAACAGGATGTGGGCAGGTGTTTTCTCTGGTGTGATGAGCTGACACCCTCCACTTTACCATGGTGGCGTAATTGAAATGATCCATTTTGTACAAAGTTTTAATCTTTCCTGCAGAATGACAAGAATTACACGAGCATCAGCTTGGGAGATGTGACCTTTCCGCCCCACCACACGCGCACCCCCTCTCAAATCTTGAACTTTCACAGTAACGCAGCTTTTCCTGCCTCAGTATTTTAGGAAGAGATCAAATAAGTATGCGGTAGGTTGTATAAGAAGTAGCAGATAGAAGTTACGGGGAACAAATGTAGGGGAAGGGGAATCCTACAGTTGCTTCTGAGAGGCTGTCGCTTTAGGTTACAGAAAAACCTGTGTATGAGTTGGTAAGTAATACTATTTGGAAGGAAAGTCATCTTCCAACAATATTTTTTCTTAAAATGAATCATGTTGTCTTGCATAAAGGACTGAATTGCTCTTTAAAAAAAAAAAAAGTCTTAAAATTAGGAATCAAAGCTGAAGCACTTGAAATAAATGTGCTGCTGAAGTTAACTGCTGGTCCTCAGTACAGGAGACAGTTAATCTTGTACTACTTATGTTTTATTTTACCTATTAGTGCATAGCTATTAGTCTGGAATCCCCAAATTCGGATAAAAGACTTTTTTAAATTTATTTTAAGAAGGCCATAATATTCTGTAATATGCATTAAAAAGAAAAAAATCCCACCCAACTGGCTTCATGAAATAGAATGAATCATCAAGGAATTAAGAGGAGGAAAAGAATGTCTTCCTGTTCCACTTCCATGTGCAGCAGTGGCAGAATTGTGAAATGGAAGTAGCCTGTTCTGGTGGCAGTTTATATTACAAAATAAAGGGTGTAAATATTTTCTGTTGCAGTTTTACAAATAATAGGAAGTACTTAATTTTTGCACTTGTTTTTCTGGAAGTGATTGATTTGGGAGAATATGACCAGATTTGTTGGAAGTGGTCTCTCTATCCATATACTAGTGACGGATGTTCTCTTGCATATGGACAAAAGTACTAGACACTAACCAGTTACAGGAATAATATAAACCAAGCTTCACGGGCAGCAGCTTTTTACAGGGAGCATTTTGGGTCAGGATGAGTTTCATGTAATTACAGACAGGCTTGCTCTTCTTGCACAGCGATTTTTCAACATTATGGGGGCCAAATAACCTGACTTGATGTTAAGTGTGATACAGGTTAACGATTTGTTTTGCACGTCCCCCTGCAGTGGACCAGCCTTCTGGTTCTGACCAATGCGTGTCCCCTGAAATGTGTGTCCCCAGGGGTTGTGATCTGTTGCGTGTTCCCAGTCTGCCATGTTTTGCGACCAGCGAAGTCTTGCCTGTTTGTAACTCCACAGCCAGTATGATGACTAAGTAGACAAAACGCTAGCATGATATAGTAGCCTCTATGGGATTTGAAAAGTACAGCAAACCACGCATAATAAAAACCATCTTGTGAAATATATTACTCCATAAACCAATGATAATCCAGGGAAGTTTGTTTCCATGAAGACTACAATGCATTTTAATTGAACGATTCACTGCATTATTTGACTTAAAAAAACAATATTCAGAATATGCAATTTTGTATAGCAGTAGTATTTTCTACCTCTGATCTATGAACACTTATTTCAAAATAATAAGCTTTAAACTGAATCTGTTATCATGAACACTTTTTAGTGCATAAAAGGAAAGCAAACAATAGAAAATAACATGTAATGGCAGTATTTTAATAGTTAAGTTTAAACTGTCATAGAAAGAACACAAATTCAAGGCTTTGTAAGAACTTGGAAGGACTATGTTTAATTTGATCTGGCAGTGGGCCAGTGCTCTTGCTCTTCAAGTATTGTCATCTCTAACAGCTAAGGCACTCTCATTTTAGAGTGAGTACGTACTGTGTGGGGCTCGCAGGGTGGTATCAGTGCATCACTCCTACGTGCAGGTACTGCTTTCTGAAACGTGGTCTGCTAGAAATACTGCTTCTCCTTCTCTCACCCATCCTCCTGATAACACTGTGGTCTCCTTCCGTCTGGTTATCTGGGTTTAAAACAGAGACTGGAAGTCTTGAAAAAGATCTGTTAGCATTAAGAAGTCTGATTGTTACAACTGCTCGTGTGCTAAAGGCACATTTGGGTTACTCGTGTCAGTCTCTTCACTGAATACTCTGTGCTCTGGTGTATCATGTGGATGAGGAGTCCTCAGACTTGAGAAGTTTCCAGGTGCCGACACGGTGACCTGTAACTTGTGGACTCGGGGCTAGAAGTAACTGAAAGACTAACTTGCATAAGCATTTAGGACACTAATAAGCATTTAGGATATCAGTGGTGGTTTTGTGTCAGGAAGAGTGAAGACGAGGGCAAAATAAAACTCAATTTTACTTTTTTTTATTTGCAAGTTTTAAGAATTAATTTCCTGCTGCCAATTAAGAAAAAACCAGTTGGCACTCGACCTACTGTTGAGATTGGCTCAAAGAAGCAAACGGCCACTGTTTGACCAAAAGAAATCTGCAGAGGGCATGAATAATGAGAAGGGATTACCAAGTGCACCAAATAGGAAATGGTGCAACTGATTATCTGTATCTTTAAGGAACTTTGCTAGTGTTTAGAAGCAAACAAGAAATTTATCAAAGCTTTGATAAATTTCCTTTAAATTGGTAAAGGAAGTGATCTATCCAGTTTGTGAAGCAGCAGATGGACTTCTGCTTTACACTCTGATAATTCTCAAAGACGATACCTTTTCCTTTGTATGCATTAAAAAAAATATAAAGTAAACCTGGTTAGCTGTGGTGTCACTTGCTCAAGAACAAAAACTGTACGACCTTGCCTGTGCAGGACTAATATCAGGCCAAATGAGATTAAGCCTACTGTTTATAGAAATAATTCCTTAAGTTTTATGGCTGTGAGGCTTCAGGTAGATGTACTTAGTTTGTAAAATTTGTAGCTGGCAGATATCAGATCTTAAGGATTCTATGCCACAAAGCATTTCAAGGCTGGAAAATAACAATATCTCTTTAGCATTGTCACATGTATTTTGAATATACATTCCCTCTATTGTAGTTACCATAGCCATAACCGATTATTGCACTGCTCTACAAATTCTTTTGGATGTGTCCTCCATGCCCATTGAACTTCTCCTTGAAGAAGGGTAGGTAGGATTGTGCTTTCCAATGGGAAGTCCAAACCAAATATTATTATTCCCTGGGGAGGACCGACTCTGCGGACCTGTTGGTATTTCCACAAGCACATATGGGGTTTTAATGTAAAAGAGAATCCGTGCAAGCTGTGTCACCATGTGTGTTAATAGCAGTACCACTTGCTGTTTCTCCCCTCACCCCAAGTAAGTCCGTTTCCTGGGTTAAAGAAGGTTTTTCTGTTAAACATTGTATTATAAGAGGGTTTTAGACTTGTCTGTAAAAAAAAAACAAACAAACCAAACAAACAACAAAAAAAAAAAACAACACCACAATTGCAGCAGTGTTTGCAGTTGTCCTGGTTTGAGGTAAAAAAGAATCAACATTCTGTTCAATAATTTTACCTCTTATCTTGTTGCAAAGCAGCATAGGGAAAATGAAAACAATAATCAAATAGACTTTCCAACGATAATAGAGTACTGGTTCTGTAAGTACTCATACATGTAACTCACTCTTGTAGGTGGTCTTCAGTAGGGAGCGTTCCATTTTTGTTTTGGAATAATACCTTTAAGTTAATAGTTAACTACAAATCCAATATAAGCTATAGCTTATACCCAGGAGTTCCTTTTCTTAGCCAAGCTGTTGGCACACAGTCTGTTTTATTTTCCTTTATTTATCTTGGAAACTAAATGTATCTGTTCTTTCATTAGATAATTCAATATATAAGTTGGTAAGAATAGTGGGAGAATAATTTAAAAACCCAAAACT
>VYZM01016709.1:81831-107134 GCA_013398915.1 Dromas ardeola
CACTTAAAAAGGGATATCTGGGCAGAAGAGAGACAGTTGTTGGCAAAGGACATGCCATCAGAAAAAATCAGAACAGTCTGAAGTTGTCTATTTCTCCTTTTTCTTACGTTGTATTCAGTAGGCACCTACAGTGTCTTGTAGGTATTAGCAATAACTTCATTAACTTAGAGTAACTAATTTTTGTCTATTTTCAAACTGTATGTGACAGTAAAATATTTTAGTTTCCTTTTGGAAGTATTAGATGCTTGAATTAATGTTTCATTTCATTGCTCAATGACTACACATCCTAAAAGACAGAGAAATAAATAATTGTTTGTGATAATTATGCATTATCGTTTTCTCCAGAATTCTACCTTGTTTCTCGTGTTCTATGAGCTCCAACACAGCTGCACAGAACACCTTATTTGCTTGCTTCCACTTCTAGCTTGTCACAGACGAGGTGGAAGCCAGGCTAGTGATCAGTTAGTCCACCATAAGTTCTTGTTACAGCACGGTAGTTCACTGGAAGCTACCCAAAGTACTACCAGCTGGTTGATCTGCAAAAATTGAGGGTGGGTATGAGAGAATGGCTAACCATCCTCCCATCCTGTCCAATGCTACACTTGTGTTTGAAATACTCCTTTGACATTTCTTTTGGCTCAAAACGCTGTTTGTTCTAACTAAAATTTTTATTTTAATTGATTAAAATTTAGTCTAAAACTAAAAAGGGAAAATATTTACCACAACTAACCACTTCCTTTTAACTAATTCTTAATATTGCTCAAGGGCTTGAAGTTCAACATGCATGACATGTTTTAAGAAGCAGTATTAATTCCATAAACTAAGATTTCACTACATTTAGTATTAATGGGACTTTCTTCTTTTACTTTGCTTCTTCCTGGACTCTTTTGAGCTTGAATCTTAATTAAAAACTGTGGAAGGGATAAGACATGGTTGTGTTTTGATTAAGATCTAGTAAAAAAGAAAAGAAAAAAGAAAATGGCTGTAAAAGCTGAAATCTAATTCACAGAAATGCCTTTTAAACTACCGCATATGGATGTCAGTCATTGAATAGAGAAGAATCCAAGCAGAACCTAGCTTAATTACCAGGACTAGATTTGCTAGTTAATGTGAGGATTATCATGGTTAGATTGACAGTCAAACACTCCTTTAGGATGACCTAAAACATTTTAGCTGTTGTAGAGCAAGGATACATCACATTAGATAACTGTGTCTGGTGACCATTTTTTTCTATGCAGGTCAATTGAAAATAAATGTTGACAATGTCATGAAATCTGGTGCCTCCTTTGCTGCGTCTTACTGCATGGCCCTAGGAAGTACAAAATGAGACCAAAATCTCAATTGCAGTGGTGCCACATATACCTAGGAGGCCTGAGAGTTTATGGCGTTACTAAGTGTCTCCCTTCCTTGTGCATTGCAAATGAAAGGTTGGGTTTTTTCCTAAAGCAATGTTAGTCTTATGCACAGTGTTCTTGGCTCTTACGCTTCAGAGTAAACTTTGAGTTTACTATCCTTCATGTCAGTGGCTATTTTGCTATTCATCCCAAGTCATTTCCTCTGTCTATCAATATTTCTTTCACTAGATGTGATGATACTATAGCAGCGTCTCTTCTCCGGTTTGATACTCAAGCTGATCTCTAAATTAGACTGCATTTTTTTTCCTAGAACGAGAAATGTATGGGCTGATGCACAGAGAAAATGTTTCTTTACTGTATTTACACTGTATGGACTGTTTTCTGGGGGAGTAAATAGGGGATGGGTGTGGAAGATGGTGTTTCTTATGAAGAAATTCAATGCATTCTGTGTTTGCATAAAAGGATATGACAAAACTTCATTTCTTTGTCTGTCAAACAGAAATGCATCTAGCTGGTCAGAAAACTACATACGCAGCAGTTAATTTGGAGTTTACAGTTTATGTTCATAGTCACAGTTTTATGAAGAAAATTTAGAAGTGGGTTTTGGAAAGCTTTTATTTGTTACTTAAATATTCTTGGAGAATAAAAGTGGATTGTATTTATTTATTTTTTTTCTCCTTCAACAGGGAATATTTCCTAAATCTTTCATCCACATCAAGGAAGTTAATGTTGAAAAGAAAAGGTATTGAATTTAACTGGTTTATTATATTAAGGATCCTGTCTGTTAAAGAATGAGCTTCAAGGCATTTAAATGCCTTAAACACAGTAACTATAATATAAACCCATGAAACTCAGATACTCTTTTTCATTTTCATTGTGCTAAATTTTCTTCTCTTTTCTAGACATACGGAAAACATAATACCTGCTGAAATTCCTTTAGTTCAAGAAGTTACCACTACTCTCTGGGAATGGGGAGGTATCTGGAAACAGCTCTATGTGGTATGACACTCTTCCATGCTGTTTGTGGCCTGTTAATTAGCTCTATTTATGCGTATTGAGGCCTTCTTCAAATTAGTGCCTTGTCTTAGATGAGGGGCAGGATCTGGGCGGATTTAAGAAATTACTACTCTGTAACTGCTCAGATGATTACCATCTTCTTCAATGGCTTTAAAATAAAAGGCTGACGTACTGCTGAAGAGTGGTGTAACTTCAAGCCTTTAGTTTCAACCTTGAGTATCCTGTATATGATAAATTTTTCTTAATTACTCTTTGTAGAGTTGACACGTTTCAAGATAGAGTATCAAACATAACTAAGATGCATTTGAGACAGATTCACCATGTTCTTGGGATGCTAGAACAAAAGTTGTTCAAAGGTTACTGGGAACGTGTAGCTATTAACAACTGGCAATTTCAAGAAGTCAGTATTTTTACTTTCAATATCTTAATTTTACATTTCTTAAAGAAGAACATATTTTCTTCCATCTTGGAGATGGGAGACGTTTTTTCCTGTGAGCACTCTACCAATACATAGAAGTGCAATGAATTCTAAGTTATTAGTCAAAATGGCCACTGCATCAGCATGTGTTCCTTGTAAGTACTTCACCTAAGTCTTGCTCCTGCAATCATTTTGCATTAACTATGAAGACCCAACATTTCACTTGAACTTGAAGCTTGAAACCTATTGTTTTCTTTTATATCTTAGACAAATAAGAAAGAGCGGTTCCAGCAGGTCCAGTCTATGATGTATGACTTAATGGAGTGGCGGTCACAGCTTCTGTCTGGGACTTTGCCAAAAGATGAGCTCAAGGAACTCAAACAGAAAGTCACTTCCAAAATTGACTATGGTAACAAGTAAGTGGCCTACGTTGCTTCTGGAGAACATGATTTATTTTAAAGCACCCACCTAGAACAGAGATGATGATAAAGTTTTCCTGTTTGCAGTTTTGTAACTCATTAATGTGAGATGAGCCTTCCTTTTCAAACTGCTCTCTGTTATTCCTGTGATAACAGTAGATACCATCTTGAGGCTTTTCATCACAAATTGCTTTTTCAAAATATTAATTTATTTGTCAATTAGATATATGAGCTTGTCAACTGTAAAGACTTGAGGTCAGATAATTGGCCTTTATATACATATAACATCAGTGTACTTGGGACGCAAACCTTGTCCATCCTTCACAAACACAGCCTACCTCTAACAGTGTTATGCTACCGCTTCAAAAGTGGTGCTGAGACACCTTAGTGTGGTGGATGAACAGCAAAAGTCTGAAAAGTCTGCAGTGTACAGAGCCTTTGCTAAAGGCACCACATCACCACCCTATCCCTCCCCCCAGTTTACTAGGGAACTTCCAGGCAGAACTCTGGTTCACTTCATGGAAGTGAAACTACCAGAGATAGAATGGTTATTTGACAAAATGCCTTGTCTGCTTCTGGCTAACGAGAAGTCACTGCAACACAACACGTTTTTGGCAAAAATGGGTTTATGTGGAGTCGAGTGGTGTTCCACCGTCTGATAAGGGGGAGAGAGAGCTTGGTAAACAAATCTTCACAGTATTGGTTTTATAGGCATTGGAATCTGCTTATAGCTATTGCAAGTGACTGTGGTTAGTGTGGCCTGAAGGTCTGTGTGCAGCTGAAGGTCTTCAGTTACCCGTGGCTAGATGTAAACAGTGACCACAAGATGTTACGAAACTCTTAACTTGTTCACTGTGATTTGGATGCACAGATTTCTGATAAACTGTATTCTTGCAGAACACACTACGGGAATACACATATCCTGCTACAGTATGTGGAGCTGAATAGTCACTCCAAGACAGATTTTACTTTGAAATGCTCCAATCAAAGAAGCCTAGCTCTGATTAAGACAACACTAATACTTGTTTGCTTTTGGACTTTCATTTTCACACTCTTCTTTTCTTTCCAAATTATGAGACAGTAAGCCTCTTCGTTTAGAGGAGTAGGGGTGTTTAAAATGGTTTGGGGTTGTATAGAGGAAAAATGCAAGTTGGATAGTATTTGTAAGTGCCTGAAAGCATATGGTTGAGTTGTGATGCGTGAAGGAAAGTTACCAAACTGTGGAGAAGGAATAAAGGGGAATGCCACTGAAGGCTGAGTGGGTTATTCTGGGAGAGGAGATTGAACACCGAATCAGAAGAGGTTGTGGATAATCACGTAAGGTGATGACTGTGGCTTGCTGTCTGATACAGACTGCTTCAAACAACATTAACAGTGCCCTAAGGGCAGCCAGTACATTTTAGAAATTGTGAAAGGTACAGTCCGGCATGAAGTAGACAAATTTTAGAGGGGGGTGGAGGAATGAGATCCTGGATAGGCAAGAAAGGGTATGCCTTGGCTAAGGTGACACCATGGCACTGTGGGCAAGAATATGTAGGATGTATGGAGGTAAGACTTGAGTTTTGAATGCTGTAGGGAAAAAAACAGAGTGGAAGGAAAAAGGACATGATTTGTATGAGAGTAAAGGAGAAGAGCGCATAGTAGTTAGTTAAGTAATGAGTCTGGGAGAGCAAGAGGGCAACATAAAAGCAGAAGGCAACAGGAAAAACCTACCATCTTGATTACAAAGGTTATACGTTAAAAAAGCAAAAGAGATGAAGACCGCTTGATGTCATTGAATGTGGTGGATCTATTTTACGTGATAGGCATTTAAATGCTTTGGTGACATTACTATAAATCCCAAAAATGGATAAATACTGTACAACAGCTTGAAACGAAAATCGTGGGGTTTAGTTAAATTTTTCCTCAATCAAATACTGTTGCATATATTTAAACTTATTCTATTGCTTTAAAACTTGACACGTCTCCTTGTGCGTTACATTCTAAGCTATATTTTTATAGAAGGAAATAATCCTGCCATTATCCTCTTTGTATTTTCACAGGATACTTGAGCTAGATCTAATAGTTAGAGATGAAGATGGAAATATCTTGGATCCAGATAAAACCAGTGTCATCAGCCTATTTCATGCACATGAAGAAGCAACTAATAAAATCACTGAGCGAATTAAGGAGGAAATGGTAGGAATGACTGGCCAACCTCAATGCTTCATTTGCTAAAATCAAAATGAAAAACCAGTTCAAGGGTCAAAGAATGTAATCTTCTACCATAAAAGTTGTTGGAAACTTTTGCTGCTGACTGAACTAAGAGTAGATTCACATTCATGTTATAAATATGGCGAAGCCTCAAATTGAGTTAGCTGCACTTGTGCATTGGATTCAGGCTGTGGGTTAGGCTGAAAGCCTGTGTTTAAACCTGGTTCTAAGTCCATTCTTGGATTCCTAAATAGAAATATGTCTCCTCATTCCATCCGTGGGCTCCTTAGTAGGCTGATTCGCGTAATGAACAGTTACATCCTTGGAGTTCAGGCTGCAAACTATGACTGACCAAAGCTGCTCTTAAATCTTGTGACAGCACTAGTTGTTTGCTGTGTGTTGCTGCTTGTTAGTTCAGCTCTGGAGCTGAAGAATTTAAGGGGAACTCGGGTGAACTCAGCATAATCTTGTGGACACCAGAAAATACCATGCCTAAGCAAAACTGCTGAGTGCATTAATTTGATCTTTTAAAGCGGAAAGCAGGAGACTACACTTCCTCGACCTTTTGCTATATTACATCTGTTTGGGAACTTGTAAGATTCTTGGGTTCTTTTCTTCATTGATGAGAAAATAAACAGTAAAGCAAGTAAAACACTTGGCAAAAAAAAAAAGGCGGGGCTGTCATGGCATTTCAATAATGCCCAAGACAAATGACTGGAAAACACCTTATGAGTTGTTCTCATCAGTGTCACTAAATAAATCTTGCTTCCCAGGCATCAAAATGACATGCTGACAATATAAGGAAAATTAAACTTGGTAGACTGCAATAGACTGTGCCTTGTTTTAAAAATACAGCCAAACAATAGATAAAAAGAGCTGTAGGCCATCAAATGTTGAGTAGCTGTTTCTAGGTGGTTAAAACGGGATGTAGGTAGAAATCAGGAGCCTATTCTGAGTCAGTGAACTTGCTCAGCTCTGTCCTGATTTCAGCGCATGTTATTTGTCTTCTCTTCAAAGAGGAGTATTTTGTTTTGCTAGTGTTCCTAGCACACTGAAACCCCATTACAATCTGGATAGTAGGCCTTCTGCTATATCCTACTGTGTTAAAAAATCACCTCTTTCAGACTCGTAGGCTTGCCTCTGTGGTGATAACTCAGTACTTTGTCTTCAAAAGTGGTGATAATGTTTCACCCTTTTTGTATTTACCCAGTGGCTGAAGAACTGGCCTAAGATATGGAAGTCACAGAATCACAGAGTATCTCAAGTTGGAAGGGACCCATCTTTTACCAAAGGGCACAGTCTTTTACCAAAATTTTAGTAAAGGACTTCAGAATAGTTCCATTGAAAGCAGCCTGATTTGCTTGGGAGATAAGGTTTTGAAATACATTCATATACAGGAGCTGGCTCTTTTCTCCTGAACGAAAGTAAATGTAAGATTTTTAGGAAAGGAAGGTTTCTGGAGGTGAAGGCAAGAGAAACAGCTTAACTATTGTGTTCCTTGGAAATATTGTTTAAAAAGTAATCCCTGTTCTATTCCGAAAAGGAGACACTGACCTGGAAAGGATAATATGCTTAGAATCCCATACAAAGGAAGTTCTTACTCAAAATATTGAGTATGTCCCCTAAGTATTGCAAAAGATAGATTTAAGGCACCTCTGTCATCAGCTTTTTCATTATTTGCACACAGAGGTAGCTCCCTAGTCTGGATGCTGTGTTTTAATGAACCCAGCCTGAGCTTTTTATCCCACTGGGTACAGTGAAGGCTCAGGGGAGGAAAGTGGGATCTTGATATCTCTGTCAGTTCTGCACCTTCTAACCAACCTGCTCACTTTCTAACTTCATAGTAGAAAAGGATGTTGATGCACTGGTGAAGCATTGTGGAGGGTGAGAAAGTTATTTGCTAGTCATGTCTGCGTTATTAAGCAAAACCTTTCGGAAGAATATACAGGGCAATGCTTATGTGCTGTAAACAAGTATTTTTATCCAGATTTTCTATGATTTTTCAAGATTAACTGTTACATACAATAAAAACTGAAGCTGTAGTATCCCACCATTCTAATTCATGGATCTAGCTAATGATTTTCCTCCTTCTGAGTAGTCAAAGGATCAACCAGATTATGCATCATACTCCCGAATGTCTTCATCCCCCACCCACAGCCTATATGTCTTTGTGCGGAATTTTGTGTGCCGAATTGGAGAGGATGCAGAACTCTTTATGTCACTATATGATCCACAGAAATTAACAGTTATAAGGTAAGCTTTCGATTTTTATTGCAAAAGAGTAGCAAAAGGAGATAGCCAAAATGAAGTAAAATAGTTGCCAACGTGCTAGTAATGCAGGAAAAAAAAAAAGATATTAAAGGAAAGGGAAGTGTGGACAGATCCAGTTGTTGGTGGCTACTAAAGAATTCTAGGGTAAGGGATCCCTAATATTTTGATACGTAATTCCTGGATTGAATGTTTTATAATTTTGGAGAAGCCCGAGACCACTTCAAAGTTAAGATTATTCTTGATGGGGAATGTTTTGGTGTCTGGAATAAAGTGCTGAAACAGGCGGTAGGGGACAAAATGGGAGTAACTTATAAGTTCAAAGATAGGTTAAGATTCTGTTGAGTGTTCCCATCAAACAGACTGATGATGGTAATGTTTCTTCAAAAAAAGTGCCATTCTGTCTCACTCTGTTCAAGTTATTTTTCAAAACTTACTGATGGTGTTTTGTATAGCATTCTTCACCATTTTTAGTCTGGTATTAGATTCCAACAGTCACCACAGACTATTGTCTATTACGCAACCTTTGTTATGTGCTGTGGTTTTTAATATTCTGTGGAAGGGAAGAATTTTTAAATCATATGACAATAAGATACCTATCTTCAAAACAGTGAGAACTACTTGGTGAGATGGGGGAGCAAAGGCTTTCCGAAGGAAATTGATATGCTCAACAACCTTAAAGTAGTGTTCACAGTAAGTGTTTTACAGTTTACCTTACTTAATATTTGCAAATCGGATTGTCTCTTCTCTGTGGTCACTATCAGAACTCCTGAAGATTGAGCAAGATGAAGAAGGAAGCAGAAGTAATCTTAGAAACAGAGCAAGATGACCAGTCATTGAGTGCTTTAAGGCAGTGACAATGCTTCAGTCTGCTTTCTTCAAATCAATTTGCTGCCTCATAAATTTACTGATGACTTGGTTTTTATCTGCTGTACCTCTTGATTGCTACTATTTTCTCTATTTATCTTACCTTCTATTTTCTTCAAATTTTAGTCTTTTCTGTGGGCTCAGTTTGGTTTTGTTTTTGGTTTTGTTTTTTTCCCCATTGATTACTGAGGCTCAACTTGTTACTGGAGGTCCTGTTTAAATTTCACAACTTGGATCTTCTCCAAGTAATATTGCAAATTTTTTTTTTGTTTGTTTGTATCTTAGGATCTTGGAAATAAAGACCTTAGCAGAGACAAAATTTATTTAGTTTGTCAAATAGTCCGAGTTGGAAGGATGGATCTCAAAGACAGTAACTCAAAGAAATACACACAAGGACTAAGGCGGCCTTTTGGAGTGGCAGGTATCTGATGTCTCCTGTGCTACATCTGAAGCAGGGCCCAAGTGATACTCGCCCAGCCTGGACCATAAAATCTCTACTAAGACATGTCAGAATACAAAATAGCTATATCAACTATCTTCCATATTTAATTTTTTAAGTCCACAAAGACTGTACCTACATTAGCATTTTAGTTCAGGTCAGAAATGTGTTTTTGAATTTGGTTTCTTAGTAATTCATACTTACTGCTATGCAGTGCAAACCGAAGCACAGTACCAGAGTATAATAATAGAAATCCTTCCAGATGAAGCAAACCCAACAGTTATGTCCCAAAACCACCACCAATGCATTCATATCTGCATTCATAGGATTAGATCAAAACTAGTCTGAAGTAATTCTCCCTTTATACACAGTCATGTTTGTAGTGTGGACTTTGGAGTAAATGTTCTGCCCCACAAATCTACCCCTATTGGGCTACGCTGCTTGCTAGTGAAAAATCTGTGTTTACCTTGAGGCACAGGAACATTAATGTACACCATTCATAGATAAGACGAGCTATTTTGCAATGATATTATATGTTTTGATGCATTTTCTTTTACTCTTCTAGTTATGGATATTACAGATGTCATAAAAGGAAAAGCTGAAAGTGATGAAGAAAAGCAGCATTTCATTCCCTTTCACCCGTAAGATACTCAAAGATATCTTTTTTTAATATGCACAAAAATGCTTCTAGATCTCATTGGCTGTGAACTGTTTCAAGAAGAAAAGTTTTCCTTTTAATAATTCTACATTGTAATAGTGCTAATTATTTAACTAACAATTTAAAAGGCACTTAAGACTTGGCAGAGGTTACATGGCATGTTAAATGAATGTGTAGTTCTATGAATGTGCTCCTTCAGACAGCTAGTACCATGTCCTATTTAACAAAACCTAAGTTAAATAGTTATACATACCCAACAATAAGCTTTACAAGTATGTATAATTAGTAACTTATGTGCTTCATTCCAGTTTGAATTTGAGAAAAATCGGAGTAAAAACTGAGTTTCAGTTAAGAAGTAGTTGAATTGTTACATGTTAACTTTATCTTCAAGAGCAATGTCAGATCAGCTGCCTAAAAATGTGATAATTGCTGATCAAATGCGGAGATGCCAGTATTCACTGGAAACACTTGTGCATTTTACATAGCACTGCTGCTATGTACTATAGAGAATAAGTTTAATTCTGTAAGACCCAAGTATGAGACACTGGCTTATTATTTCACTTATTTACAATTTGATCCAACATGTTTGTTATGTGAGAATTTGTTTCCAATTTCCGAAGTAGCTGAAAAAAATTTCAAAGTTCATGAATCTGTTGGGCTCTTTATCTAGTAAAGTGGACTGGACTAGCGTGTTGGTGAATACATTCACGCTGTGCATTCCTACTAAATTACAAGCTTTCATATCACCAGTCTGTCACAAAATGCTTTTCCTAAAGTCGTTGACTGAATCTTTCTCACTTCAGTGTACACATAAGCTTAATGTGAGTGGTCTGCAACTCGGAGTGACAGATAATGAAGTTACAGAATGTATCATAACAAGGTCAAGTACTGCAAAGAGGACTGAGGCTGTTTGTCATCTATGTTCTGAATGGTGTTTGATATATTTAGCGCTTAATTCATAGTAGATATTCTTCTTTATCTTTCAGGGTAGTGGCAGAGAATGACTTTCTACACAGTCTCCTAAGCAAAGTCACTGCATCAAAAGGAGACAGTGGTGGACAAGGTGAAGGAGATTTTTTTTTTTAATTTTTAATTATTGTGGAATTTCATTTCATATTGTTTATGCTTTAGAGAAAGGCTTTTATGTTAGAGCTGTAGCACTGGCATGGAGGTGAGTCAACTTTGAAGCTGGAAGTGAAGAATCATGAGTTTGTTGCTGAACCATAGAGGCTATTTAACTTAGCAGCTACAGTTTTGGGTTACAGAGCTTTTACTTTCAGCTACAAAAAGCAGGGGAAGTGAATTCTTGTCACTATTTTGGTGGGTAGAAGAGGCAACCATCTGAAGACAGATTTTTTTTTTTTTTTTCCCTTACCATGAACGTAATCTTTTTTTGTGTGTGGTTTTTTTTTTTCCCCCTCTTAATAGGTCTCTGGGTAACTGTGAAAATGCTTGTTGGGGATGTGACTCAAACTAGAAAGGACTATCCACATCTTGTAGACAGAACCACAGTTGTTGCTAGAAAGCTAGGATTTCCTGAAATAATCATGCCAGGTAAGATGTGCTTTGTTCTGTAATAGGAATGGATGCTGTTTTTCATTGCCTAGGTTATTGAGCATCAGCTGCATCCTTATTTACTTAATTCTGTAATGGGTAATGGAAAGGCTCTCTAGAATTCACTCTTCATGGTAAGTTTTGTTCCAACATTAGAGGCTTATATAAAATAGCAAAATCCTTGGAAAGTATTTTCTAGTACTTAAGCAGAAAAAAATAAAATCAAGACAGTGAAGAATAATCCCAGCTCCTTGTACAAACCTTTCTTGACTTCCAAGCAGATTATGGTGGATGCTTACTTGAATTTTAAATTAATCTTATTTTTATTGTATCTTATCGACTTTCTTTAATAATAACAATAATAAACAATGTGTTTACAATCTCTTGTTTTTTTTGATTTGTGATATTTTCCAATTAAAGTCACTCACTGTCTGCAGTGCTCCTTTCCTAAAAACAGACAATATAACCCCCCCAACCCTTCAAGTCAAATCTCGATACTTCTAAAAGTCATATTAATTTGTTCACAGAAAAAAAATAAAATATGAAGCTCCCTCTAGAAAGAGAGCTGTGTATTGGGGGGGGAAAAATCAGTAATGGCATCATCTGTCACCTCACCAGCAGGTGTCAGTGCAGGACGCGAATTGCTTCAAGTCAGTGAGGCGTCCCATTTGGTTCCTTTCACATCATTGTATCTTGTTAGCTAAGAATAACGGAGCTGAAAACTTAAGTTCAGGTGGAAAATAACACATTTTTATCTGTTTCACTGCAGAAGAAGAGGCACCCTTGTGAAGCTCAGTTGACTCTATGCTCTCACAGCATTTTCATTGATGTTTAATTTTTCAATTTTTTTTAGGAGATATAAGAAATGACATTTATATTACATTGCTGTATGGAGATTTTGATAAATACAATAAAACAACTCAGAGAAATGTGGAAGTGATAATGTGTGTCTGTGATGAAGAGGGAAAAGTGATACCAGTAAGTTTTCTTTTTTTGGGTATAGAAACATGAGTTGCACTTTAGAAATAAGCCTTAACTTATAAATTTTTATAAAATTGTACAAAAACTTGCAGTTCCCTCACTTGTGTCATCTTGTGATATCTTGTGACTGATAAGTTTTATGATGTTTAAAATGACATATCTATTTAAGTCCTATAAATGTCTTGCATAGAACTGTAAAGAGACATAACATTGAATGACCTATTTAAGCTGTGCCAAGGAACAAATGCTGTTTCTGACAATTATTGTGTTCTTACTCTAGGGTTTTTCTTGTGGAAATTCCCAGAGGAATGCAATTTGCACATTAAAATGTTAGAAGTACCACTTCTGCTACGTAACAAACCCTTCATTTGTGCCAGGAAGACTGTGTCATTGTCCCTTGAATTAAGTACATGGCAAATAACTAAATTAGTGACAACAGATGAGTGTGGACACTGTACATATGCAACATACATTTTTCAGTGTCTTATTGCTTGTCTATTTCTGGTTTGAGGAATTTTTTTCTTTTCCTTAGGGCTTTTTAACAATAGTTCAGTATTCAGGGGGATTTTTGGCCTTTCCTTTTCTGAGCTTTATACCGTTCACTAGATCAGTAATGTGACCATGAGGATGAAATCACAATTGTGCTTCTTGAGACAAAATAAAGATGAACTAAGTCATTGTGATTTATGACTTGCTGAAACGTGTTTATGAACTACAATTAAATGCTTGACCTAAAAAATAACTTTAAAGCTTGACTAGAGAAAATCCTAAACCCATGTAATGCTTAAATCCACAACAAATTGTAACCCTGATTACAAAACAGTACCTATAGCTGTGAAAACACTTAAGCACATGCCTTGCATCTACTGAAGCTAACTCTTGAGAAATCTACGTCATCAGCTTCTATTCTGTCTATTCACAGCTAACATGCTTAAAATACGTATACCAAAGTATTCCTTAAAGAAACTAACCTATTGCAATGCGTTAAGTCTTTCATTCCAATATTATATATGTCCAGTTTTGCAGATGTATCCTTTCTCCAAATACTAGGAAAAAGTGAATTTGTCATGCTGTCTGTGATCTGGAATATACGTTCAAATCATGCCTGCTTTCTGTGGGTAATATGCCTTAGACATGTTTAAGCAGCAATTTTGAGGAATTAATTGAAATGCTCTTGAATGCAAGTAGTAAGAAAAGTAACTGCTTTTCCCTTATAGCCTCCAAGAAAAAAATGAATACCAATAATTTTTCAAACCCATGAATTTATATTAATTTCAATGTTTCTAATTATCCATGAATCAAAACACGTTTATGGTCACTGTACAGGGAACTGGTTGGATCTGTTTAGGTATCAAATTCGTTTCAGCTGAAGACCTAGCACTGGATTGTGTTGCAAATTAAAGGCCTTTTGTTCCAAGTGAATGTCACAGAATACATTCAAACAAGTTGGTGTGTAAACCTTGAAAAATCACCATTCAGGCAGATGAGACGTACCTTTCTGCAGTTAAATCACTCTGAACAAATGTTACAAATCATCTTCAGGTATCAGCATCACATCCTTCTTGTCACAAGGTATCCTGGTAATCAAAGCAAACAGTGATGATTCAGCAGGAAAATGTAACCTTTGCAGTAGTTAGTGTAGCCTACATAAAAATAGTTTAATCTGCGCTTTCAGGGGAGAATTTAATATGTTTGCTTCTTTCATGAACATCAGTTTCATTTCTGATGCCTGGTGTCAATGATCTTCCTTAATCAATTATGAGCATTAGCCATTATTCTGAGTGTACAGTCCTCAACCGCAGTCAGCTAGGAAAGACGGATGCAGTCTGAGCCTCTTCACAGGTTCCCTAAACAAACGCAATTCATAGGTTACAACAAATTTTGAACTTAACGAAAATTTTAACCTGGATCTGTGCTAGTTCTGATAGTCATGATAGAATGGGAAATTCTAAAAGTTGGGAAAAATGGAGGAGGGCGTGCTGTCAGTACCTCTACAACAATTAGTTTTGAAGATACCTCAGGCATGCATCCAGCCGCTCCTGAGATTCTGCTGGAATAGCGCTTTAAACCAAGTGGAGGAACAAATGGAATAAGGAAGCTAGATCATTTTTACTTTATGTGTTTCTTTTGCTAATTGAGATGATGCATTGGTTACTTAAACTTGTCAGTTTGAGAAATCAAGTCTGTGTATGTTCAGCACCCAGGTCTTCTTGGAGCCCACAGTGTAACCCCTGTCACATGCAATCTATTTTGAATAGCGCCATATTCATATTGAAAACTGCTTGTTCATGACAGGCCTTCACCCTCCACAATTCATGCTGGCCCTGAACCTGTAGCTTTCATGGAGCAGCTGGAGAGGCTGCCCGCCAGAGTCTCGCAGGGCCCTGGGGCAGCCTGGCCCAGGCGGTGGGGCCTGTTACCCGGGGAAAGCTTTGCCTCAGCCCCCAGGCCTGAGCCAGGGCCCCCCGCACCAGCCGCCATGGCGGTTCGGGAGGAAGCGGAGGGGACGCCGCCGCATTTACCCGCCTGCCGCTGTGAAGGCGCTGTAGGGCCGGGGGCCGCCGGGGTTGGGCGGCTGAGGGCGGGAAGCGGAGGCCGGGGGAGCTCGGGGCCGGCCTGGCCCTGAGCGCTGCGGCCGCCATGTCACGGTACCTCAGTGAGGGGTAAAGCGGCCGCGGGCCGGCGCGGGTCTCGGCGCTGCGCTGAGGTAAATCTGCCCGCAGCCGGCGGCGGGATTGCCGGGGGTGAGGCGGGGGCCTCTCGTTGTTTGGTTTTGTTCAAGTCCTAAAGATTTACAGGAATTAATGAGCCGCTAACCACTTGTTTTTTCGCTTCTGTTTTGTAAGAACGCTGTTTGTTTGGGAGCGGGGGACAAACCCGTGAGTGAATATAGATCCGTTCTGTACTATCAGGTCAAACAGCCGCGGTGGATGGAAACTTTAAAGGTACGGTGTAGATACTTTTCACGTGCTTTTTTTTTTTCTTCTTAATTTCTTGGTACCTCACACAGAAAAGTTTCACAGCATCAGCTTTTCCAAAAAATAACTTGGTCCTGAATACAGCTAGAAGGATGGAGCCTTAGTCATACATCAGTTATTAGAGATACACGATTACTGAGGCTTAAGATGTGACCTAGAAAACGATGTGAAGATTCTGTTCAGCAAAACGAATGAGGTCATCTTAGATATCCTTATGTCCTAACATGTCTCATCAAAAATTAAGTATTGCACTTGTTCTGTTGTAGTGAAACAATGGAAACAAGGAGCTTCAATTGTATAATTTAAAAAAAAAAAAAAAGCCCCCCCAAAACAAAA
The DNA here is from genome assembly GCA_013398915.1 of Dromas ardeola. NCBI lineage: Eukaryota > Metazoa > Chordata > Aves > Charadriiformes > Dromadidae > Dromas > Dromas ardeola. The sequence continues at coordinate 97,315 of VYZM01016709.1, forward strand.
ACCCAACACCCCGACCCTCCACCCCCTAAACATTACTATTTTAGAGAGAAAAAAACGTCTTGGATTTTTGTAGAGACACACCAATAATTATCTAATCTAGCTTTCATCTTTTTGGTTAGAAAATGCTCAGAAGCTTTCAGAAGTAATTCTTCTAAAGCATATCTCAGGCTTGCTAGTAGTGAATGAACACAAAGGAGTACAAGTCTTCAGAGTTTTAGAATTATGAAGTTTATAATACAAAAAAATTGTGCTTTTTTAAATGCAGTTGGCCTTATTTGTTGCATATTTGTTATACATAGGTATGCTGCTTTAAGGATAAAGCAGTCACGAGTTCCTGGGATTCTAGTCAAGGCTTTGAAACTGAATTTAATCATAAAAATATATTTATTTTGCTACTCTTTTCTTACCTTTTTTACCTCTTTATTAAATTGGTCATCAGTTTATGTATATGAAATGTGGAACTTTCACAGTGTAGGGGTGTTGCGTATGTTTAACAGGGCAAATAATAAGACTGCAGTATACTTACCTTCTAGCATACAAGCACCTGTGTTCAGTGCTTTATTTCTGTGGTGGTGCTAGACTGTGAGCAAAGTCTAACAGATAATTGCTTATCAGCCATCACTTCTGATGCTGTGATCAGGCTCACTAGCTTTAAATGGTCTGTAAAAGGCATTATGGAGCCAGTAGAAGTGGTGCTTATTTATTCTAAAATAGGAGCTCATTACAGGTGAAAACCCCTCCCCCAGCTCTATTCATTATTTTCTGATTTTACAAAAGGTAGCAGTTCCTATTGAAGACATGCAAAGGATACATCTGCGCTTCATGTTCCGACACAGGTCATCTCAAGAGTGTAAGTAGGGAATTTTTACTTTAGTGAATTTTAATTCATTGATGGATATTCAACTGAATATATTTTGCTTTGCAGCTAAAGATAAAGGAGAAAAGAATTTTGCAATGGCCTACATAAGACTAATGAAGGAGGATGGAACAACTCTTCAAGATGGCATCCATGATTTGTTAGTCCTAAAGGTATTGGATCAATTTTTTTCCCTTTTTTCCCCCACGAGACACCTTTTTCACATTGTTGTCTTTGACTGCGTTATTTATTTTCCTAGTGCTAGATTAATTTTATTTTGTTATTCTATCAAAGATAAGTGTTATCATTTTAATCTGAACAAAAAAAGATGTAACTTTTTCCACAGTCAGTAAATGTTACTCTAAATTTTAATTGGAGAGATGTTAGCTGAGAGCAATGAGACACCGTTATTCTTCCTACTGTTTTTACAGAAGTTTGTGCTTTTGCTCTTCTGTACCATAGAGGAAGTCATGCTAAAGCTCAGTATCGGGATGTGTACTATTATTCTTGCTGAAGGAGGGAAAAGTGTTATTTTTATTGATTTAGAATCTTTGTTACATGAATAATCGGGACATGTCATCTTAGGCAGTTGTTTATTTGAATCTGCTGTGTGTAGTTACTGAGATGCAAAAGTGCAAGTTTCAGGAACTTGGCTTTGGATGTGAAGAATAGTTTTGGCTAGCCCTGATTGGATACGGGTAGCATTTTTGACTTTGTGAACTGAAGCAGGGAACAGATGTTTCAAGGCTGTTTTTTGTTGTTTATTTGGGTGGTTTTTTACCTTGGAGAATGCTGTCTAGCAGGAACTAAGAACCAGAAATCACTTCCAATACAGAAGAAATTTTACTTTAGGAATTTCTTAGTGCTGTTTTCAGTAAACTAGTTTGCTGTAACATTAATGGCAACTGAGATGCGTAAAACTAAACTGAGTTGTTTAGGTGGTCCTACAAAGATTAATGGTAGTGTATAGTTAGTTATCTTTTCTTCATTGATATCAACATTAATAAATACTTCGACCAGAAGGAAAACAATGATCACGTTGTGTGACCGTGTGGTTAATATTGGTTATGAAATTCCATCTAATTCATTCCTGCATCAGCCTGGTAATTTTTCCTGAAGTGATAGCATAGATGAAAAATGCTAAACTGAGTTGACCTAGTTTATGATTAGGAGAGATAGACAGATTTTCTGACATATGTTCGCCTATTCTAGAATTAAACATGGTAATTGTAAGCTGTAAGTGTTTTAAACAGTCCTACATCTGGGCTGTCAAAATAAGTAATTTGAAAATTGCAAAGTTCAAACATTATACTTTATTTTCAATGCCTTCAGGCATTGAATCTTTTTGAGAGACTTTTGGATCAAATTTTCAAGTCTCTTCCCCATTGTCTGTCTACATTGTCTCAAAAAGAGGAAGTCAAGATTTTCTTCTGGTTCCAGAAATTCTGGGAAGTAATTATTAGGCAAGCTTGATATAATCGTACAAGTGAGTAATGTTGTCTGTTTTGCTGGATAAGGATTTTGCTTTTTGTCTGTCTAGGTTCTCTTTATAGTCAGTTTTCAACCTTACGTGTTTGATAGGAGTAAAGACTGCACACCTACAGTCATTAAATCAGACGCGAACCCAAAACATCAGAAAATTATTCTAGATTATGGGTTTTGTAACTCCTTGTTTATGCACAATTGTAGACTAGGGGTCTGCACCTGAGTCAGATCTGTCATGGTATTGTAGCTCTAAGTGACAGAGCTCGTAAACTCATTGGGGAAATTTTTGTGAGTAGTTTTGTTAAAGAAAAATTCTCTGCGGAGTGAGGAATATGACTTTTATTGTCTTTATCTAAAAGCTGCTTTTCTGTCCGCAGTATGAATCAGAAGTTGAGACATAAAAATCTGTGAGGGTTGTGGCATGCCATTTGATGAAATAGAGGAGGGAAAAATACCTGTTGTCTCTGGTTTTGTACTATTCATTCTACTTAAAAGCGTAAATTCCATAATATGTGTGTCAGTTACTGCAGCATATTGTCTAATTTAGAATATAATCTTACCGAGTCCTGAGATTTTAAAGTTCCAAGTATTAAGTTATAATGGGCATACCAAAATAGTGCTGCCATTCTTTGCCTATTCAGTCTCATTCTCTATTCTTAAATCGTGTGCAGACTGCGTTGTCTATATCCTGTGTACAGTCTTCAAGGTGATGCTTAATAGTTTAATGTATTCTGTAGATATTGACGTTTTAATGAGAAATTTGCTCTTACTTTTGCTCTGCCAGTGATGTCACCCCTCATAATTCCTTACTGCACCTTAGAACACATACCTTTATAATTTCAGTGTAGCATTTTCCCTGCATGCTCATTGCAGCCTTTCTTGCTGACTGACGTTGACTCTTGGTTTACCTGTATGAGCCATGCTGGGACTTGGCTATTCTTTATCCATTAGTGCATGCAGTTAAGTCCATAGAAACATAGGTTTTTGTTTACTTTTGTACAAAGTACAAAATAATTCTGTTTTTAAGTCCAGTGGTGTGAAACGTGTCATAAATCGTATCTTGTTTTTCAGGGGGAAAGTAAAAAAATGGAGGATGCTAGTGCTTATTTGACGCTACCTTCTACGCGTCAACACATAGAAAATAAAGGAGCGACCATAGTCAGGAACTCAAGTATTGTAGGGGGGCTTTCAGTAAGCTCACGAGATGCATTTTATATTTCAACTCTTGTTTGTTCTACCAAGTTAACTCAGAATGGTATGTATCTTCTAAACAAGTAGGAGTTTTAGAAAGAAGCCTTTTGCACAAATGTAAAGTTGCTTTTTAAATTTTAATGTCTGTCTGTTTATTTTTTTATTAGTGGGCTTACTAGGTCTCTTGAAATGGCGCATGAAGCCAGAGTTGCTTCAAGAGAACCTGGAAAAACTGAAGATTGTGGATGGAGAAGAAGTTGTGAAGGTATATCTTTATACATATTCTAATAATAGCTATTCTAATAATACTTATTCTTCATGTCTCTTCATGCCATGGCAGAAAAAATGCTACATAGTTTCAAAATGAAACAGAAACTGGAGGGTCAGTTACAGTAAACAGGAATTTAAAGAAGCCTGTCAATTATATCCTCTTTTAGGAGTGGCATTCAGTGTAATGCCTTTGTTAGGGATAGTTTGTAAAAGACATGAGCAAAGCTCTTCATTAGAGGGAGCAAGGAGAAACAAGCACCTGGACAGGATTCTTCATAGTGTTAGCCATTTTTTTCTACTTGTTGCTCACAAGCATCTCATGTGTTGGCTAGCATTAGGCTGTGGAGATTTGCAGGTTTACTGGTCAAATTTCCCTGCTTGCACTGATAATTAATTTGTTAGGATCCTTTTCTCCTTTCTATTGTTTTATTTTGCTGGAAAGTTAGTGCGTGAATGGAGAATTCAATACCAAGACTATTATTTGGAGTCATTGCTGGTTCGGTCAGGTGCTTATGTCAAAGGAAAACTTTATTTTGAGCATGAATGGAAAATGTTATTTTAAAAACTTGCTGGATGTGAAGGCAGTAATTGTAAAATATTTTAATATTTTCCACGATCTCTGTTCAACTGTTTGCTTTTGCCTATCTGAAACATTACAAACAATTCCTCCTGCTTTCTTTACAGTTCTTAATATTAATTTGCATGTTGATATTAAAAAAAAAAGTGTATCATGTACCCAATGAAGTGCTTTGTTCATTTAATAAGAACAATATGAATAAAAACTTGTTAATATTTTGGAAAGCGGCGGACTCCAGCATTCAGATTAGGAGTCTACTACATTTGTGTTACTCTTTAAATATAAGCATTAGATCTCTCTCTTGAGAGGAGGAGAGAGGAGAACTTAAAAAAAAATTAAAATAGAAATTTTTTTTTTTCCCCCCAGCCAAACAAAGATTTGGTCACTGGAATGCTTTTCTTTAATTTAAAGTTAATTTAAAGTTAATTAATCAGATCACAGAAGTATGAAATGTGTTTTTAATCTTTATGTGTATGCAAAAATAACAACTATTAACCTGTATCACCAAGGAAGTAGGAATGCAGTTTTAGATAGTTATGTCACTGATATAATATTTTTAACTTTTCCATAAACTTTAGGCTAAACATGTATTATTGTTTTCTCATGTGTCTGAGGGTGTAGGTTCTTAAAATTGAAGACACTAGAGCCGAAATCCTCAGAAGTGTTTTCTGAATATAAGTGGTGTTTCAGTGAAGGCCCTTAAAATTCTAACTTGGGGGAAAGCAAGTCTACTGTCTGAAAACAGACTTGTGAGATTTTCAAGTTGAACTGGTTGCCAAATTGTCATTTCATGTTGTTTTATAGTTTCTCCAAGATACGCTGGATGCCCTGTTTAATATCATGATGGAACATTCCCACAGTAATGAGTATGACATCCTTGTCTTTGATGCACTGGTAAGAATCGTCACCAAAGGATTTTATTTGTCAAAGAATGTTATAATTTTGAATGAGCTATCAAGTCATTTATTTCAGGGAATTAGTCTTAAAAGTTTATCTGCAGAACAGATAGAATATTACTATTTGACTGAAAAGCAAATTTCTTTAAAAACTCTTAAATAGTGGATTATGAAAAATATCCCAGAAGATTAATACTTAAATTTAAAATGTGACTTTATGAAAAATGCTAATTATGTCGATGTCTGTTTAGATATATATCATAGGACTCATTGCAGACCGCAAGTTTCAACATTTTAACACTGTTTTGGAAGCGTATATCCAGCAGCATTTTAGTGCAACATTGGCATACAAGTAAGTTTATTTTCTCTTCCTTTTTCTTTTTTTCTAAACCTCCACCATCACATTAAAGAAAGTAAATCTTTTTTGTGACTTTTCTGATGTAATTAATTATGACTGTTGTTTTGATGCTGCTGTTTGCTTATCTGGAAACAAACCTGCCTGTGAGAAACGCATATGATTTTAAGTAGAGTTAATTGACAAATAATAATTGATTTGGGGTTAAATGATTCTTTAGCATTCATTTTTCTCTTGTCTGAATTTTGCTGTGTCTGAGCACTTCGCCTGTATCCTGTCAAATTTCTTAAAAGAGACTTTGCTGTACAGTCTCTCCTGCTACATTCCTGGCCTTAACCTGAAATGCTCTGAGTGAGGGCTCAGGGATGTCCTTAACACATTTATCTAGATTTCCACATATTCTTTCACAGCAAACAAACTCACGGGGAAAAAAATTGGGAACTGTGAAGTCTTCATAATGGAGTTCACAGACTGATGTTGCACCAGAAGGGTTTCAGTGCAATGAGCTGAAATTTTGGATTTGTTAACGTGATCTGCTGTGAAATGGGAATATTAGTATTTGTTTAATGGTCCTGCCAGTGGGCAGGTGGACGGCCTTTCAGTTTTTTGGGTTATCTGGGGGTGCATGTTGTTGGTTTTTTTTTTTAGTTTATTCTTGGAACTTCCAGATAATGCCCAGATGGGAAGACATGGATTCATAGAAGAGAGTAAAAGCTGTAGAGACATATTATACAGTAAATTTCATACTGGATTCCTACTTTATTTAAAAAAGGTTTTTGCAGATATTGGTAGGATAAAATTGCTTTGAATTATGAAGAAAGATAACATCTCCAGTTAATGCTGATCTTGGGGAAGTACTATAACAGGATAGATGTATTTTTTTTTAATCTACCTGAAGTCTTGTTCTGGCAGCTTAATGGGGTGGCAGATCAAAGCAGAACTTTAATTTGGGATATGAATGATAGATGGGAGACCTTAGCTGAAGGTTTGGAATAGTTGAGGATATCTTGTGGTGTCCTGTGATGAATTTGCATCAGTTCCAACTCAACAGGAAATGTCATGCAGATCATGCATTAGAACATGAGTTTGCTAGAATTGAAAGGCAGTAGTGCACAATCAATCATTTCTCACATTCTAGGAAATTTGAAGTTAACATTATTGAGCTCAGAAAGGCCAAGTGCAAGCTACGTGCTGTTCTTTAATCCTCTTTAACTCCATATGTAATAAGCATGTGTAATTTAATGCTTTATATTATTGTGAAAGAAGAGAAGGTTGGGTATGGAACCTCTCAGGACCAGCCTTATTTCCTTCAAATATTTCTAAGGCTTACCTGACTGGGAGTTTCTGATGATTTAATTAAAGTGGCAGAGGCACAATATTGTTTGATTGTTCCCCAAATCATGAGTTTTCTTGACATCATTGGCTCTGTGCACATCATGGAAGATGCACTCTGTTTCAAGAGTCATTTATGAAGTAAACAAATAGCTGTATGTGACTTAACTCAGAGTTAGGAAGGAGATACTGTGTCCCAGACATATTATGACCACATTATGGTAAGGCATTTTGGCCAAACTGTTAGATATTTATTCAGTTTCTACTTAGTCATCCATTTGTACCTAGCTTTATAGAGTTCTGAGAGGACTTAACATTGACAGTTGAGGGACATTGAGTGGACTGCCCTTGCATACAAGTTGGATAAATTTTGTTCCGACTCAGTACAAAGCTGTGAATTCAGAAGAGGTATAAAAAAGAGCAAACAGAAACAGGATGTAGTGCCTAGAAGGTTGAGAGGCTGAAAGTACGAAATTTTGGTCCTGAAATGTCAGTTAGATTAGTGCAGTGGGATTGAGGATGTGTCCGTTAGTTACACAGATAGAGATACATATACATACACGCACATATATATCTATATCCTGTGCGGTAGCAAGCAGGTATTATTTGCATGCCAGTATGTTCCAAATATAGTCATTACTTACTAATGTTTCATCATTCCAGTTGGCCAACTGTTAAGTTTCATCAACATGCAAGTGCTAGTTTGGTTTTTGTTGGTAGGTTTTGTTTGTTTGGGGAGGGCATAGTAGGTTTCCATTTTCATAGTGATGCAAGGAAAAAAAAACCCTAACCATCCTTATTTTAATTCTTATGGCTACATTAAAGTCAAGATTACAACTTCAGTATTAGTTTAGTGGTTTAAGATGAAACTGTAACTATAAATTAAAGGACTTATTTTTAGATTAGCTTTACACTTTTTTTTAACAGGTGTCCTTAGAAAAAAGTTGCCTTGGAAAGCAAGAAGTATTTAAATAAAATAAATACATTAATCAGATATCGCTGTATACCAGTATAATGTACTATTTACATGCAGCTAATTTAGCACGTAGTGGTGTTTAATCACTGCTTAATGTAGGGAGGCAGAAGTAACATTTTTTGCTACCTTGTGCATGTATATTACAAACTTCTGTAAAAGTGGTTCCAGAATTGTGGAGTTATGCTGCTGTTTTGAGATTGCCGATTGCTTTCTTGCTTGTGTAGTTAAGAATTTACTCCTCGTTTGTTTATACTGATAGAATTTGTGCAACATAAATGCAAAAATACATGCAGTATATTTTGTCGTATGTGCTTGACTAAGCGTAAACATTTATATAGAGAGAAGTTAATTTTTAAAAAAAGGTTATTTTAAAAATGTTTTTTAACTTCAGGAAATTAATGACTGTTCTGAAGACTTACTTGGATACCTCCAGCAGAGGGGAGCAATGCGAACCTATTCTAAGAACTCTGAAAGCACTGGAATATGTTTTCAAATTCATTGTTAGATCAAGGAGATTATTTTCACAGTAAGTACCCAGGCTATTGCCATTTAACTAGCAGTACAATATCAGAAATAGAAGTAGACCTGAGAAACAGAAAAAAATTATTCCAGAATAGAACTATATTTTCTGTTTTGCACGAATAAAACATAAAAGCTGGCAACTGGCCTAAGATACAGGCATTGTGAGATCTTCAAAAATCTGCCTTCCAATTCACACTGTAAGTTACAGAGACGTGTTTAGTAATAGCAGCCGTTTTCAAGAGTGATTATTTTTTGTGTCAGGTGTCTTGGCCTGAGGCCAGTGGATGGCCAAACGTTGTGACAGATGGCTTGAAGCTCGATGCTTGTCCTTGAGATCATGGTGTTCAGCAGCTCAGACTGTTCATAGAACAATGTAATTTTCAGTAATCATTGTCTAACTGAATGTAGAGTTTCAGATCTCCAGTTAAGGAATTTATAGGGAAGACTCAATGGACTAGGTATGTATAGCTCAGCCAAACAGATGAGGCATAATATTTACGAGTGGTATTCAGGTTTAAGGGAAAAGGCAATGGGGAGAATGAAGGACATGAAAGCTGGAAGGAGGAAAAACTATGCTACAGTAACTGCATCCCCCACTTCCTCCCGTAGCCCTTAAGGATTCTCACCATATCCCACAGATCCCATCCACATCCTCTTTCCTGTCTTGTTTTCTGCTTCATCTTTTTCCATTTATCCTTAGCAGGTTTCCTCCAGTACTTGTTCTGTTGTCCCTCTGCTACATGGCTGAAGATATGCAGTGGCAAACTCAGGACTATAGGTAGACCGAGTAGTTGGATGTTATGTTTGTGGTTGGGAGTCAACAGAACAGGAAGGTGTTCTGTTCTGTCTGTCTCTTGCTCAGTGGGAGCTCTAATACAGTTTTTCTCTGTTACTCTACAGCTCTTTTTTTCCAGAAAATCCATGTAGGTTTATAGTTTCGTAAACTTAAGTATATTTGATGCATTATGAAATTTTGGTTGAAGTAGGAGTAGATTCAGAAGTTATTTCTTGCTGGTGGATAGTGTCCCGGCTTAAGCAACACAAGGCTAATTTCTCTTCTAATGCATGGGAAAACTGCACTTTTAGATGACTCTAGTGTCTGAGTTTGTGAAAATATTTACTTTAATAGCTACTATGGTATGTGAGATTCAAGGTCTCAGTGTTTTGGAGTTTAGCCAGGGGCAGGAATGGGGAGGAGTGAGACCCAGGCACTCGGCCCAAGCTGCCAACAGGATTATTTTGTACCATGAACATCACGTTCAATATACATTAGGAAGTTCGCTGCAAAGTTCTCTCTTCCTTGATGGCTGCGATCCAAAGAACTTCTTGCCCCCATGCTGGACCCCTGAGGCCTTCCCTT